>QFET01021103.1:0-20302 GCA_003316355.1 Tuber calosporum | reverse complement strand
TCACATGGCAGTCATAGTAAGGAGGTGACTCATAGTAAAGTCACCAGGGTTAGGGTTGTGGGAAGAGCATCTATATAAGGAGGGTCACAGACACAGATAGCTAGCTCTTCACGCAACCACCTAAGTTACTTCCTAAGTTATACTTTTACTATTAACCAATACTTTACTCTTATTACAACCATCCGTTTATATCACTGACCGAAAGGTGATTCAAGAAACGTATCGCTAAGAAGCAGTCGCATGGGCTAGGAGTGAAAGGACTCTGCGTTCCCTAGGCGACATAAGGCTACGAGACGTAAAGAGAAGTAAGACGAGCGGTACATATCGTTACCTGTTGCAGTTGAAGAAGATAGTGTGCCTTGTCCGGCAGACTAAGGATAGGTTTGTAACACTGAGGTAACTTGGGTGTTTGTTACCATGCCCACAAGGTTTCAGCTATAGAAGCCTCGTCAGACAAACTAAAATCTTTGTCTTTGGTGTACTGGGCAGCCCACTACCTGTTGTCTTTACCCCTTGCTGAAGGGTTCCCATGCCCCTGCCATTTGCCCTACCTAACTGGAGCCGAACTCGTATCATTAGGTTGTACTTAGGGGATTCTTCACACATCGCCTTGATCAACATATGAGCTTATTTTGCCTATCCTGTCCACAAAGCCGGAGTCCAGGTTCAGGATGTATTTACCCCACTCCATTTAGAGCGTGAACTAGGTAGTGGTAGTTTCTCATTCTCGTCCAACTTCATTTTTCTTGGTGTCAGGAATCCTGTTCCGTTTGTTCAACTATTCCGTTATCCAGCCAACCAGTTACATATTTCGTTCCTGTAAGGTTTCTCATGATCCATGCTAGACTCATTCCTGCTTGTCATTCATAAGAAGTCCCTTGTCAGCACTGGTCTGTCCGCTCTTCCTTGGATCTCAGGAAAGGATTTCGGGCTTTATAAGGGCTTGGGTTTAATTGACTGTCTTCCGTACTGAGGTCTGATCTACAGCAAATATTGCCCTCCGCTTTCTTCTTTGTGAGTTTCAGGTTTCCGAATTTAGTCCCGGACTACCATGAGCCACCATCCAAGTTAATCACTTCTTGCTCGCGTGTCATTCTTAGGTCTGCATTACTCCAGTAGGTTTGGATTGCTTTTCATGATTCTCGCTTAGCTTTAAGTTTCCCACGGAGAAGCGCGGAATACCTGCTAGTAGGACCTTGCAGAGGTCGAGCCCCCTTGTCTATTTCGTTTTCAGTTAGGGGTCTGTAACTGAGTACCTAGTCGCTGTTGCTGCTCGTGCCTGTAAACCTTATTTCAGGTTTCATCCATGTTGTCCAGTTCCGAAATTCTGGGTTGGTTAACTTGGTTCACCCATGTTGTTAGTGATGTTAACCCCTTTAGTGACATTAGTGCCATGGGTTGTCGATATTGGGGTTTGAAATTTCCCTGTTTCTGTCCTATAACCGATACCTGAGCCTGTTTCCTCCTGAACTTCCAAGTATGGTAGGCTAAAGTGCAACGGGTGCATTGATTGGCTTTCTTTCGCTTTTCAATTTTGTTCTTGGGAATTCCTTTATGAGGTTCAACCCAATTTGTATGCTCAACCTTTCCTTCAGCAAGGGCTTTTTTTCCTTTTTCCACATGTTTTTGAAAATTTGTAGGCAGCCTTTTCAGCTGCTGTATAAGTTTTTCGTTTTTCATTTCCTCCAGTGGTCTTGCTAGATTTGAATTCTTTCTCCTGCTTTCTTTTCTGGGAGTCACTTTGACCCTGGTTGTTTTTTCTGAATAGTCCTTGTTGTTCCTTGAATGATTCTTCTGCCTTGGTAACCCTATGAACTGCCTTGATCTATTCGCTATCCATGTTATGATTTTCATATGATTGCGTACGATTGGCTTCAGTGGGAAGTTGTCGCTGTACTATAGTTCTTCAAGAGATAACGGATATTTCTGCCTCGATGTTGTGGTTTTCCATAGTAAGGAGATACTTCTCTATGTCTCCTGTGTATCCAACCTTCTCCATCGCAGCTAAGGCTTTGTGCGCCTAGTGCAGTACTGAGAATAGTTCCGTAACTTCTGCCCGGAATGTTATCCCGAAATCATAACCCTGATATTTTTGAAATCCGTCGTACCGAGTCATTTTCTTCCTTTAGGTTATTGCGAAAGGGTCCACCTCAGTTCCATCCATTCTTCCTAACGCGTACTTGATACGTTCTTCATCGTTTTCCCATTGCCATGGGTTTCTTCTGAAGTAATCCTTACAATTTAGTAACCATACTCACACATCCGGAGTAGTCTTATACTCAAACTTGAAAGGGGGATCCGTCTTCCGTCTGTTGATATGGGCTAATGCTTGCCCTAGTCTGTCCACCCATGCATTTGCCGCAGATTCGAACTTTCCTCCTGGCAAGCATATTTGTAATGGATCACCAGCTGTTTTAGAGGAGCCACCTCCGACTTCCGAGCCAGGGTCATCGTCAGCTGGTTTAGGTGCATTCACTGGTAGAGGCTTTGGAGGTCCTTTCCTACCATAGTTGTTACCTTCTCCACGATCCACTACTTTTCCCTTGTCATAAGAGGGAATATATCAGAATTCTTCCTGTCCGTCAGCCATAGTCCTTTTTTGCAATCCCGGATTTTCCAGTGGGGGCGGTTCCACTGGTTCCTAAACACTAGCTTGGTTCCTGGTAAATTGTAGTCGGATTACTGCCTCGCTTATTCATGCCAACCTACGACTCATTTGGTCTGACGCTGCATTCTGCCTTTGGTGGTTGGCTTCTGAATGAATGCGTTCTTGTTCTAATTGTTGGTGCAGTTTCCTTAACTCCTGTTTGGTCTACACATATTGTTCCTGTGCTGTGACCTGCCTTTGCAGAAGTTCGTCTCTTTGGCAGGGTAGGTCTTCTTCCAATTTACGATTTCGGTCAAGATATTCCAACCTTGTTACACCGATGTTAGCGTGAAGTTAAGTACTTACTGCTTCGTGGTGTGTAGCCCGTTGTTCTTGAGCTTGTAACTAGGCCTCCAGCTTCTTAGTAGTTGCAGTTTGCAGTGTGATCGTCTCTGCCGCCAGCATTTTTATCACATTATGGACCTGTTTTAACTCTCCTCCCATGATTTGTTCTGCACATGTGATACAGTTTGCATGATGCTGAAGTTGGTCTGCCTGAACCTGCACTTGACTGGACCGTTCATTGTAGGCAAGATGCGTATTGTCAAGCGATTCACGCAAGGTTCGGTTGAACTTGCCAATTGCTAGTCCAATACCGTCTGCAAATTTTTCCAATGCCACGTTTCTGGCATCAGGAGGTCTAGGGGTAATGGACCGGGAGCCGGGGGCTGATTTTCTCACTCAACTAGGATGTGAGAGGTGGTGGATTACCAAAGGTGATCTGAAACGTCATGGTGGTTGGTCGCTCCTCACAAGAGATACTTTATCGATATCAGACATGGCCATGTCCATATCTACCTTCAGTTACGGTGAGGACATTGTTTAGGAGGAGAGTAGATGTCTCCCGAATCCCTACACAGAGGGTGTAAAGGTTATGTCTGTAGAGAAAGAGCTGGAAGTTCTACTTTCTTCGCTATCGTAGTTGTTACACATATGGGATATGGTATTAGACTTTCAATTCTAAAGATCTGATGGTATATAGCGCCAGGAGGTCACTATATTGACTACAACCCACACTGGCAAGAAGTAGGATCGTGTAAGGACTACTCAGCCTCGGTGAAAGAAGATAGAGTAATTTATCCAAGTGGATCTATCACGTATTCTAGATTCTTGATAATCCGAATGCATCTGCACATGAGTGCATATATTCGAGAAAGACGACCATCCAGAACTGATCACCTGGTATTCTGTGAGATGTTTACAATGGGGCGGCATCAACTTGAACTTAGTTCATTTGGCAAAGAGATCGAAGGCTATCTACTAGTAGAATGTTTGATACTCTCAGAGAAATAGTCAGTCCGGGGATCATTTACTGTAGTGGGGTCATACATTTTCAGGGTCAAACTGTGTTCGCACTTAAAAAGACCATGGCCGAAGTCTCTCAGGATACTTCTTTATATGGCCAACACAAGTACCAGGAAAAAGTGTATAAATTGTTAGCAATCCCCTTTTGTTAAGGGATCATCAAGCAAAGGAGAAGAGACCTACACAATATATCAGTTTATTAAGTTATTCAACCTGCGAGCACCATTATTCTCTAGCATACCTTTTACAGAGCTTTCCGGACAGTTCTCCGATTTTCTCGATACGAGCACGGCCTAGACAATTCCACAGTACAGAAATGGCTATCCCGAAAGACTATATTGTTACTCTCCTGTCACTAAAGCAACTTAACATTCTCTCATACCTAGAGAATACATCGACGCACAAAGTTTTCATTAGTGCCAACATTGCGGATACTGTCGATCTCTCAACATTTTTAACATATTTCCACTTTGTTGCGAAGAATACACACCGGACCACAGTGCAGTCGCTCTTCGACAACTAGCGCGCATACAGCGAAAATATATAGAACATATCTATCGTCAAGATATATGACATATAACTGCTTTTACAAAACAGAAACAATATTCTACCTTACCCTCTTTGGTAGAGATACTTACTGCTGACCTTGCGGAAATACCTCTATTTGAAATGGTTGACCTATACAGTTCACTAAAATATTATTTGGAAAGACATCTTGGAGTCTAAGCGCACCATGGCTATGATACGAGATTACACACCTATTCCGAGTCCTTTGGGACATGATTGGATAATCTTTGAGGATGATACAGAATCTACCCCTTAAGCATCTCTGATTCCGTCCCGAAGCTGGACCCGCTCTCCCATTACCCATTTGGGTAATCCACCATCAAGAGTTGAGAAACGTGCCGAGTATACCAAGAAGCCTATTAATACGCAAGATAACTTCCAGCAAAATGTGGTCTATGCATTATTCCACATGGACCGATCCCTAAAAGAAAGTGCAGATGAGAATCAGATTGCGATTTCACCACTATTACAGGAGGCCAGGCAGGGTTTTACGAAGGTAGAATTATTGCAGAGCCATATGGCCAGAGGTGAAGTTATCAATGATGCTGATATACAGGAAGGTAACCGTGTATTGGAACAATTGAGTGGCGATACCGAACAGGAGCAGTAAAGGTTAGGTGGCCCAGGTTCAGGAAGAGTTTCGACGCTAACAGGCTCAACAGGAGCAACAGGCCTATGTCACTGAAACAAGGGACCGAATCCTGGAAATGGCATTAATGGAACTTAATAACAAGTTGAACCAACAGGAACAGGAATAGACCAGAAGGATGAATGAGCAACACGAAATTGGTGCTCAATGGCAAGGAGAACAGAGCGCATATGTGAATGCCTACGTGCATGCTCTGGTACTTCAGTTGGCGTAAAGGACCCCTGTACCAATACAATATATATCTAGTGATAGTGACCCAGGACCGTCCAACTGAAGACAATCATTAGTACCCATAGAAGGTACTATTCCTACAAAGGAGTTTGCGTCAACTCCAAGGAAGGATAAAGGAAAGGAGTTGACTGTAGAGCAAATATCCTACCACCAGCACCACTAGCAGGTCGCCTTGGTGATGCCCCTGACATAGATAATGATATTGGGTCCGATATTAATAGAGAGGATGGCCGGGGCAGAAAGGGCGGCAGGCCGGAACGCGCTACCCGTTTACCATCTATTCCCAGAAACGATGTACCTGAGGACAGGTTAACTATGGCTTTCTTAGAGCGTATTGGTGAACTCTCCCGACCAGCTAAGCTAATAGCGGAACCACCTTACCTCTTTGAAGGAAATGACAACTAAGATGTTCGAAAATAGTTAACAGCCTGTGAAGACTATTTCGATCGAAATCCTACACAGGGAATATCATGCTCACTGAATAGTTTTTGCCTGAGGGAAAACAAAGTGGCACCCTTCTCAGAGAAATACGGGAAGGTGATGATGGATTAGGTTGATATACTCAGGACCTGAACTATTGCACATGGGAACGCTTTCGACAAGAAATTACCAACCGATATATTAGCATCGAAGAGGAACGATGAGCTTTAGAAGAAATGACTAAGGTAGTCTATAAGGGAAAAATAGACACTTATCTTCTTCTCCAGGAAAACCTCAACATTAAAGCAGGTCTTAGTGGAATTAGTTGGAGGGTACGAGTGGAAAGCAAACTTCTAAGGGAAATTCTGGAATAGTTATCGCATTTGATATTCTCCTCTGATGACGAATGGATGGAAACTATACGGGAAGTTGGTAGACAAGAGGAGGAATTCCTTGAACAGCGGAAACTATCCCAAGGTGAACCCTCGACAAACACATCTCCCACGAAAAGGAAACATGATGATACCAATAAAGGTGTCAATGCTAAGCGAGGCTCCTGCGGATTCAAGGATCAAAATTGGAAAAGGATTAAGGCAAACTTATCAGAAAGGAAAGTGGGAAAACAAAACAATGATGAGTACACGGGCTGGAAGAAAGCTCATAACAGAATCCTACAAGAGGTTGTTGATAAGCGAAAGGAAGGAAAGAGTTGAACTCATTGTTGCCTTAGCAACCATACATGGAGAAAATGCCGAAAGGACATTGTGGTTGCAAGAACCTTTTTCGCTAAACCAGCAACTAATGACATACCAAAATTCTTGCGCAAACCAGAGACGGCAAGTGGGAAACCAATGTTGATCACATACAGAGTGAAGCAGCACCTCGGTTATGGGAATTATCGGACACGGAAATGTCCTACTGGCACCAACGGCGACGGCGCTTGGGTAGTCAGGATACTAGGAAACTTGTAACTGGAATCAAAAAAGAGATCCCCCTTGGCTGGGGAGAAGAAGGATTACAACTTTGTCGAAAAATTTGTCAAAATACCAGAAACGCTTGAATGCATGACCTTAGTGAAGAGTCCGCCTGGCCAAGATAAGACTCCACCAACTAAGCTACGAATGGACAACATAAGAGAAGGTGTTTTGCGACAACATTTATAGCGCAAAAGGCGAAACAACTCTTTCCCTTCTAGAGACAGGCTAGTCCAAATTTGGAAATAGTTACCATTTTCGGAATTTGGAATTCTTTTTGGAAATAAAATTTTATTTCCAAACATAATACTACTTTAGGCAATTTTCTTGCTACAAAGTAAGGGAAGTATAATTTTTCCTTATTGCATTTTTGTGGCGTTTTACTGGTTTCTCCCCTATTGCCAGTGATTTTAATTTTTTAGGAGCCCCTCAGTGGTGGTAAAGACTGCTATTAGTGGGCGCCCAGAATCTTAAAAAGTTCACAGTTTGTTTAGTTTGTCTGAGGAGACCTCTATGGTTGAAACAATGTTGGCGTTGTCACAAACACCCACCTATACCACCATAATATATTCTAAGTGAGGACGAACTGGCATAATACCGTCACAGAAGCGACAAAAGCTCACTCATGAGACACCTAAACGCTACCAATGCCCCTAAGGAACTACACATCTCTATGTGTATTGCAAACGATATCGAATAAGAGTCCTATTAGACTCAGGATCTAATATTTTCGTCATGCGCGAAAATTTGTTCAAGGAATTGAATATTCCTTATGAATCTCTCAAAGATCTTAGACTCATTTTGGGTTTATCTTGAGACGAATTCTCTATGTGAAGGGATTATACCCTTCCCCTTTACCTGGAAATTGGGAAAAATATACACTTATCGAAGATTGTTTATGAGATCACACTTACAGGAAACTACGGAATAATAATTCTTTTCCGATAGTGGAATAATGAACACCGTATTAAGGGAATTCATGACCCGGAAAGCTGGATCTTGAGGATCCTGAATGTCAACTTGATCTCTTGCCAGAAGATGAAGGTATCTCAATCAAATGGGATGAGGGCGTTCTAGAAGACCCTGAGGGGCTAGTTATTGGACGAGTTGCGAAGGTAGATGATGAGGAAGATATAATACTCGATACTCTAACAGCAGAGTACCACAATTACATAGACCTTTTTAACCTTTCAACAGTGGCGATACTACCATCTCATGAAACCTTCGACCATGCTATCGACCTCAAACTTGATACTCAACCACCCTGGGGACCACTATATCCTCTCTCAGAAAAGCAGTTAAGAGCACTGCGAACATACCTGGACGATATGTTAAAACAAAGGAAAGTTTCCCCCAGCAAATCACCGGCAGGAGCACCCGTTCTGTTTGTACCCAAGCCAGATCGACGCCTAAGATTGATAGTTGACTACCGATGGCTAAACATAGTCACTATCCATAACAAATATCCACTACCACTTATGACGGAACTAAACGACCGTGTGGAAGGAGCCACAATTTTCACCAAGCTGGATCTAAAGGACAGTTACCACTTGATGTGTATAAGAAGTGGTAACGAGTGGAAAACAGCTTTTCGAACACGGTATGGCTTATATGAATATAATGTCTTGCCATTTGGTTTGGTAAATGCACCAGCCACCTTCCAGTCAATTATGACTATGATCCTGAAGAACTTCCTTGATGAAGGAGTCAAGGTATAAATTGATGATATACTTATCTACTCTAAATCTGTGAAGGATCATATCATATTGGATAAAAAAGTGTTAGAAAAACTGCGAGAATACCGAATAGCAATCTCGCTTATGAAAAGCACCTTCCATCTGACATCAGTCGAGTTCCTGGGGTATATTGTTGCAGTTGATGGAGTCACTATAGGCGACTGTATAGTGAAATCTATCAAGGCATGGATACCATCTACGTCAGTTAAAGAAATTCAAATATTTATGGGCTTCGCCTACTTCTACTGAAGATTCATAAAGGATTTCTCTGCGCTCTGTGTGCTAATTACCGATTTGCTTAAGGGAAACCCTAAGGAATTTTCTAGGAGAGAAAAACAACAAGCAGCATTAGATGTACTCCAACGCAGGTTCATCACAGCACCAATATTGTGTCATTTCCATCCGGATAGGGAAACAGTCGTGGAAACCGATGCCAGCAATTACACAAAAGGATGTTTCCTCTCTTAGTACTTGGACAAAAAGCTACATCTAGTTGCTTTCCACTCCGGAAAGTTGACACCAGCCTAACGCAATTATGACCTTCATGAAAAGGAATTGTTGGCTATATTGGGTGTGTTGCAAGAATGGCGACACAATCTTGCTAGAACAGATAAACCTATTACATTTTATACCAATCATCAAAACCTGCAATATTTCCTAACAACCAAGGCTTGGTCGGTAAGACAAATCTGTTGGGCTCAGAAGCTCACAGACTTTAACTTTAAAATTGTCTACCAACCTGGAACCAGAGGAGGCAAACCGGATGCGTTAAGCAGTCGGCCAGAGTACCGCCCTAAGGAGGGAGCTGAGCTTGCCAAGCAGGCTATACTTCAGTCTCACCACTTTGAAAACCTCCAGGATAACCGAAGGTTAATTGTCTCGGTTATATGGGGAAAAGAAAGCATGAAACAGCTCCGACTAGGATTGCCTTCAGGGGAACAAACCAATTCTATAAGGGTTAAAAGACTTCAACCAGAGGCAAGAATCCCAACTAAAGGTTCCATGCTAGCCGCAGGTCATGACCTATACAGTACTGAAGAAAAGACGTTCCTGCAAAAAGGCAAGTGCTCATAGGAATAGGACTGGCTATCAGCCTACCAATTGGAATATATGCGCACATTGCACCACATAGTGGATTAGGAGTCAAGCATGGTATTTCTATTGGAGCTGGAGTAGTGGATGCAACCTATAGAGGAGGGGTTAAGATCCTCCTAGTCAACACTCCGGAAAATGCTTTTCAGATACATACTGGAGACCGCATAGCATATATGATGATCAAAAAGATTAATGAGAAGTAACTTCATGAAGTGATGGAGTTAGATGATACCGAACGAACAAGCCAAGGTTTTGTCAGCTCAGGCATACGGTTGGAAAAATCCCAAACACAATTATGCTTCATAAATTCTGACTCAAAGCACGAATATCTGGACTCAACCGATATTACCTTACACCCGATTTGCATTAAGGGACAAACACGAATATCCAATGCAATAATTGCAAAGTGCAAACTCAAGAAATTTGATGTAAAATTCTCGGAACGGGTAAGGGAAATGGCAAATGAGGATCCAGATTGGCTAGGTAGAAAACAGGGGCTGAAAGGTCTACAGGATGATGGCAAAGATATGCTAAAACAATGGACCCTAACGGATTGAATGCTCTTCTATAAAGAACACCTATATATTCCACAAAATGAAACTCTGCAGACAGATATTGCTAAAGGCTGTTACGTCTCTAAGATTGCAGGACATTTCGGTCAAGAAAAGACTCTGGAAATGATCACGGGAGACTTTTACTGGAAAGAAATCACAAGCTGGATAAACGACTATGTACGGTTCTGTACCGAGTGCCAAAAGGCAAAGGCAATAAGACATGCACGCTTTGGGCTGTTACAACCACTACATGTTATATTTGCTCCTTGGGCATCTACCTCGGTAGATTTTATCCAACAACTTCCCAAATCTGCAGGTTGCAGCCAGATCATCGTTGTAGTCGACTGGTTCACCAAAATGGCACACATTATTAGCTTAGAAGAAAACGCGATCTCCAAGGATGTTGCGGAAGCATTCATTAAACAAGTTTGGAAACTTCATGGGTTACCCACAGAAATCATCTCTGACATGGACGCAAAGTTTGCAGAAGAATTCTGGGAATCATTGTGCAACACATTAAATATCAAAAGAAAAATATCTACAGCAGACAACCCTCAAATTGATGGACAAACAGAAAGAGTCAAGCAAGTTCTGGGAGGCTATCTTAGAATATTTGTCAACTACAATCAAGATGATTGGTACTATCTACTACTGTTAGCTGAGTATGCATATAATAACTCGGTAACAAGCGAACATGGAATAACTCCCTTATTCTGCAAACTATAGTTAATATCTACAAACAGAATAGAGGAAGGTGTGAGATAAACAGAATCCGGGAGCTACTATGTATTCTCACTGGATGAAAGCAATGCATGAAAATGCAAAGGAATCAGGCGGGAAGACTTGTGAAGGGATGAACAAGTATTATGACCACAGAGCTCGAAGCCAACCAGACTTAAAAATTGGTGACTTGGTCATGCTAAACGCGAAGAATATCTGCACCAAGCGACCGTCCTACAAGTTAGTGCCAAAATTATATGGCCCATTCAAAATCCTGGAGCGATGAGGAGAGCTTGCCTACCAATTGGAAATATCAGAGCGATGGAAAATCCATCCGGTATTCCACATATCGCTACTCGAGCCATACCGAATATCAGTTCGACCTGGCCAAGAACAACCACCCCTGGCACGAAAAGAAGTTGAAGGTGACCTTGAATAGAAGGTGGCGAAAATTAATAAGAGTGAAATAATCTCTTATGAGTGAAGATTCAGAGGACGTTCACAATGATCTAAGAACTTCGATACTTTGTCAAGTGGAAAGGATGTTCCGAAGATGAGAACACCTGGGAACCACCGGAGCACTTACAGCATGCTCAGGAATGGGTAGACGATTTTCATAGGGAAAATCTGGAAATGCCAAAGTTGGGCTAAGTAGTATCTACGGAAAGGTTTTTCCTGCTGTGGCCAAGTTATCGCAGAAGGGTTTTTAACCCTACCGGAAGTAGTACTAAGTGGAAGAATTGCTTGAGACAAAGCTTGGAAAGGGGGAGCTGATGTTACACATATGGGATATGGTACTAGACTTTCAAGTCTAAAGATGTGATGGTATATAGCGCTGGGAGGTGACTATATTGACTACAACCCACACTGGTAAGAAGTAGGGTCGTATCTGGACTACTCAGCCTCGGTGAAAGAAGATAGAGTAATTTATCCAAGTGGATCTATTATGTATTCTAGATTGTTGATAATCTGAATGCATCTTCACATGAGTGCATATATGCAAGAAAGACGGCCATCCAGGTCTGAACACCTGGTATTCCGTAAGATATTCGCAATGGGGCAGTATCAACTTGAACTTAGTTCATTTGGCAAAGAGACTGAAGGCTATCTACTGGTGGAATGCTTGACACCCTCTGAGAAATAGACATTCCAGGGGATCATTTGCTGTAGTGGGGTCATACATCTTCAGGGTCAAACTGTGTTCGCACTTTTAAGGACCATGGCCGAAGTCTCTCAGGATACTTCTTTATATAGCCAACACAAGTACTAGGAAAAAGTGTATATATAGTTAGCAATCCCCTGTTGGTAAGGGATCATCAAGCAACGGAGAAGAGACTTTGACAATATATCAGTTTATTAAGTTATTCAACATTCGAGAACCATTAGTTTTTGGCATACCTTTTGCCATGCTTTCCTGACAGTTCTCTGATTTTATTGATACAAGCAAGGCCTAGACAATTCAATAGTACCGAATTGGCTACCCTGCTACAGTAGTCCACGAGTGGGTGTTACCAGAAAGATGGCCTATGACGTTGTTTATAGATTTCTGAGATATCTTATGGTGTCGGGATTAGATTAGGGTCAGTGAACCAGGAGGGTTCAGATGTCTATGGTAGCAATTCGACCTCCAGAAAGGAGTCATAAAAAATGGTTTTGATATAGGAGATAAAGTTTTGTAGACAAGGTTCAAGAATAGACTCGTCTATCAGGGTCGAATCAGCTATAAGCTTGTGTGATTCCACTGGTATGACTTCAAGGTAACCGATAGTCATGTATTGAGCCTTGGTAGCAAGGAGAAATCTTAATATACTATTAAGGGTAGTCGATTCTAAGGACAAGCGAATCTGACTAGGTTTAAATCTTTCATCGTAAACAGAGATTGTTTAGGAAGGCTTGTAGGTAAAGATTTTGAGTAAAACTTATATTATTGATAAGATCTCTTTTCCATTGCTTGATACTCTATCCAAGACTGTAGACTGCCCAGGTATTTATACCCTGCGACCTTGATCCACGGATTTACAATTCTAAGATCTTTCTACTATGGTTCACTGTGCCGAACCCTGTTTGACCCTGAGAACTCAAGTCCCACACCTTTAGCCTTTGGTCAGCTGGCTCATTTCAGCGGAATGATAGCGTCCTATCTTGCAATGGAAGTCTGCCAATATGTAGACCCTTATCCATATATGAGGTGATCAATGCTCATGTCGCTATGCATTAGCGACCTCAGTCCTATGATAGGCTCATAGGATAATATCACTCATAACTCTTTATCTTACTAACCGATTTCCTCTGTTTGACCTGCTATTTTAAGACAGAGTCCTTCTCTTGGAAGTGGTGCAATAATCTCTCTGTCGGGGTGTTGTTATCGTCTTGGAGGAAAATTTGCAGATCCAAACTCGATTGGTAGAAAATATCTCATTCAACCAAAAACCTTGCTGGACTGGGGAGTTGAATACGTGACCTCTATTGGAGTATGTGACCTTATACTCTTAGACCATAACAGCTGCGATGTATATAGTGTTATAAGAGGGGTGCCAATTTTCAGTATTTTGGTGATGGGACACTTTTTGCCTAAGGCGGCACAGGTGACATGCAGGCCCATCAAGGGGGCTGGAGGGGTATGAGTAGTATCTCAGCCCAATTTTCATATAAATTCAGTGCTGGATTCCAGTACCTTGTACCCATATGCCTAATACAATAGCACCTAATTTGCATAAACCTTTAGTCTAGCAAACTATATTGCATTCTTTCTAACTGGTTAAGAGTTCACTTACATATGCTTTATGAGGTTCAAAAGATACTTTACTGGAATATATCAGGGAAGGTCAGGCAGATCTCTTGTGGAAATCCATTGCCGTGTGCCTCCCTTTACTAGTTAATACTGAGGTACCAGTGGCCCCATGCCTGAGGACAGAAGTGAATGAGCACCTGCATCACTCTTGGATGCTAGGTCTGGGCTAACTGGTTTGACTAATATATCTGAACACAGATGGACCAGAGAGTTATTGAGCGAAAGGTATGCCATTTTGTTCCTCGGACTATGAGGTATAGAAGGAAGATATTACCTCTCTTGAGATGTCTTTCGTCTCTTTGAGCTGTGTAAGTGTCCATTCTGCTACACCTGGGCCAGTGGTGTGTGTTTGCAAGGTATTTTTGATTAATAAAGTGCATTATGTCCAGCTGATCTAAGTTACTCTACTACTGTGATACGGGGAGAGTATCAGTTTGTGTAATCAGTTATAGTTGACAACTATGCTGATCAATTACTCCATAAGGCTAGTATTCAACATTTCAAATGGGCCTGAATTCCACCGAATTAGGGATAGTTTGATAGCGACATTATACGTATTTCTCTTGGCAACAGTCTCTATACATATTGGTCACAGTATTCTATCTAATAGAACTCAGATATGGAAGTAAAAATCAAGCACAAGAACAATCCGGATATTGCATGGAGGTAGTCAGCTTGCCAGAATAGCTGCAAAGATTGGCATGCTTAAGTGTGGAAGAATCCTGACTACAACTTGGTAGATATAACATGATGATATCTGTATAATATTAGAATGATAAAATGAATAAAACCTGTTTCTTGGACAAGCTATCTGTAAAAGATAAAAGCATGTCATTATTATAAGTAAGTCAAATTAGATAAACATACTTACGAATACATAAGACAAATCTCGTTTTCTTTTTTTCCCAATTCACATTCCATCCTGACTATGCCCTCTCATTCTTCTGAACCTGTCTTGAGTGACAGTGCAAGAAGTACTGTAAGCTTAATGGAAGGGGTTGCTTATGTTTCCTTTGACGATCATATTCACTAGGATAACTACAATTATTGTAATACACCAATACTACATTGAAGAGGAAGAAATACCACTGGCGAGTCGAATACTAAGAATAATTTGTCAGTTATGAAATTATTAAAAGAACTATTTTAAAGCAATGATAAACTGAGAAAGAGAGGAAGTCCATGGCCAGGAGGAGAGAGGCACAGAGGAAGAAGGAGGAGGAGAAGAAAATGAAGAATCAATCACATCAAAGAAAAGGTACTGAGTTGTTACTACTTCCAAAAGTGATACAATTCGTTGACCTTTTCAGCAAGGTAGATGGATGTATTGCCAGTTATATCAGGAATTTGCCATACCTATGGGTACTATGCCGCAGGTTGCTTACAGAACAGATAGGAGGAATTGTCATAGCATCAATTATTCAAATTATAGTTCACACGGCTGTAAAGTCGCATTTACAACCCCTATTAAATAATTTCTTATTGAAACTGCGACTGCTAGCTTACATAAGGGTAGGCTTTCTTTATCTGAGGTTGCGAGATCAGCAGCAATTCAGTCATTCAAGTGTACTGTCCAGCAAGTCTTTTGAAGTCAAGGTTACAACCGTCATGTTGCTAGAGTTAAGCCTTTTCTTACAGCAGCAGGTAAACAAAAATGTATTGATTGGGAACTACAGTGCCAAGATTGCAGGGACAATGATTGAACTGATATAAAATTTTCTGATGAGGCTGCATTCAATTGTGGGCAATGGTATAGGACAATGTAGGCAACTCGAAAATCAGGTGAAGAATACCAAGAAGATTATTTAGTTCCCAAATTCAAAAAGCTTAATATGGTTATGGTTTGGTGGGGAATTTTTGTGATCAGAAATCACAATTTGTTACCTGGGAAACTGATAATTGGGGAAAGATTTCCTCTGAGACCTAGATAGAGCAGATTATTCGTCTCATACTTCTCTCCTGGTGGCAGCAGCTTTACCATCAAGGTAGGTATTCTGGTTACCTCTATTTTAAAAGAGACGGGGCTTTAGCTCATAACTCTCAGAGAACAAAAATAGAACACAATACAATTGGGATTGGATCATATGTATTCTGATGGCTTGCCAGGCGACCTGACAGGTCTCTGATAGAAGAAGTCTGGGAGAGAATTAAGTAGAGTATTACTTGCCAAAACCCATGCCATACAACTATTCACATACAATATCTGATGATTACTAAAGAATGAAGCTCACTTACACCTGAAAACATTTAACGATATAGGTCTTCTCTTCAGGCACGGGTTACAGATTTTATTTCTGTGACTGGTGGTTATACCACTGTAAATGGTAGTAGTATTCTTTTGGGGCGTCCGGGTCTCCGAAAGCTCTGGGACCCGGCCCCCTTTCTGCACCCCAACCCAGCCTACAGCCTGGGGCGGGGCCTTTTTCGTTCATCCCCGCCCCATTGCCTAAACAGGTCCCAGCCCTGTTTATGACCCCGGACGGGCACCTGTTCATTAATTACCTCTGGAGGGGGTCCTAGGTTTTTTTGCTATTCCCCATCCAGTTCCATATCAGCCTTTGCCATGTCTCTAATTTCAAGGCTTACAGTGAATTGTAACTACACCTTCGAGATCAGACACCCAAATTCTCAATATGCACCGAATCATTTACATAATGGGTATGCTTAAGATCATACATATGGTACTATTATACACACCAAATCATACACACAAAATCATATGCACAAGATCATACACTCAGTAGTTTCCTCTACACAAAATCGTTTTCATTAAATCATACGCACTGTAGATATTCTTGCCTGCCAATTTGGTTTAGAGCATTGATCACACTGTTCACAGTACCGTAATGTTGGAGAGGACTACCTATCAACTAGGACAGTAGCCATGCAAATAGGGTTAAGGCTAGTACGAATTAGATTAGTGACACAAAGTGGGTGGAAACAAAATACTGCTGCCCATTTCTCTAAAGTGCCAATAAAGGCCACAAAATGAACAAATACATGAAAAAGAAATGAAACACTAAGATATAATCCCTAGGTGGGCTTAAAGCCCACCAATCCCACCTGCCCAGCACCAATTGCACTTGCTCCCACTCCGCCAATCCCACTCCACCAATCCCACTTGCCCCAACTCTACCAATCCCAGTAGCCCCTCCTGTCAACTTACATGGCAGGACTACTACGCACACCAAGTCCCTCAAGCGCTCCAGAACCTTCCACGAGTAGGGCATACGGCGTGGTATTACTACTCCACCCTCTAGTAGAAGTCCGGGGGTATTGTTAACCCCACCCCAGGTCTGCCCATCAGCACTCGACGGCCTTCCTGGACCACTAGTCAAAGTTTGGACATCATGGTCGCCTGGTCCATCCCCATCCCCATCCCTATCCTCATTCTCATTCCCGTTACGATCCACATTCCCATCCACATCCACATACCCAGTTCCCACCCATTCATTGCCACCGTCGTCATTGACATTTCCTCCGGTATCCTGAGCGGTGCGTGACAAGCCCTGACACCCACCAGGCCAAGGTTGATCGTCGTTGTCATTGTCATTGTCGTTGGGGGGGGGGGTTGGCTGAACTCGCTGGCACGTTCACACACAGCCTCTGTTCCTCCAGTGTCACCCGATTAGGCTTTCCAGCCATGACGTTCATAACGTGATCAACTAACCTCAGGTCCGAGAACATGCGGGAAACTCGACCAGCATGTGCTCCCCCAGGGCACCTGCTATAAAGAATTAGTAACTCATATCAACTTACCAAGTTAGGAGGTCAACTTACCAGCCATATTCACCACCAAAGGTTTCTCCGCTACCACATGAAGGTCTTTGGAATCAGGTATCCCCCATCCCGGCGAGACTTAAAAACTTTCGCAATTGCCAACCTGCCTGCCGGGTATTGCGTAGGGTACTGCACCCCATTCACAATTTTCCCAGCTTTTTTCTTGCCTCGTGCCTCGCTGGAGGCCCCCAATTGCCACCCCCCTTCGACCCTAAAATGCCTTTGTTTGCTTTGTGTTTAGGAGGCATCAGCAAATGTTGTTTGCTTTGATTATCTGGGTTTCTTTTGGTGTTGGCAGTTGTATAGGTTTTTTTTATTTCATTTTAATTTAGCAGCAGCCAGTCACTTGGTGGTGTGTCGTTGGTGTGTAAGGAGTGGTGGGTAAGGAGGGGTGGATGAGGAGGTGGGTGAGGAGGTTGTTTTCGAGAACAGTAGGGTTTTCACTCAGAGTGAGAAAGTGTGATTAAAGGTGTTGGTAGCGCAAGGTGACTCGAGGATATGAGCAAGCGTACATGTGTACATTTTCAAATCTGTGCATATGCCTCTGTTTGAGTATGCGTCCTATCATTTCTCTAATGAACAAGTAATGATTTTAGTATTGGCTGAAGGAAGAAGTTTACCAAAGGAGAGGAAGGGTGGGAGTATCTTATACCCATGGGGATTCATGCTCCTACCTCTCAAGCTACCTATCAGACAAATCAAGTTCCCCCTACCTACGGCATCTTTCGATTCATGAACGATCATACCTGATCAAAACTAATGTTACTGTAAAGGGTGGGATGAGCCATGTACTATTGAATTGTACATTGATCCATTTTGTGTAAAACTGTGACTGAATAATTGTTGAGACAAACATTGTACTATGCTTTTCACATAGAATTGCCTTAAAAACTGTGTATGAAAGGTTTTATGTGTACAAAGATATTATAACTTTCCTCTTGAAGTATCAAGCGTACAATCATAATTACTAAATGATGTCAGTAGGTAGCACATACCTGTGTCAGCTATTTCAATATGTGATTTAAACCACTGTCAAATACACAATCTGCTTCACTGTTAGTATAAGCACTTAGCCGAGGCATGAATAGGGTAACTATGATATATTTACGTTTTATTTGGTATGGTGTTTTGTTAGTTGAGCAGGGTTGGCTTGGGACGCGTTCCTGTTTCTGGACGACGTTTTCAAGTTTCCAACATACCCCTTCTCTCTTTACCCTTTACTACGAGCTAAACTGTGGCTTTCCCGTCAAAACCCTGCAATACTACCCAAATCAGCCTTCGCCTAATTCACACCACATCTTACCTTCTCTGAGGGACCGGCATAAAAATATCCTAAAAAATACCCACCACAGTGCCTCTATCCCTCTCACTCTCCACATACCATTTCTACCACACCCTACCCCCTAACCCCATTCACTTTACCCCACTACTTCTCTTATCGCTTTCTCCGCCTCCTAACCTCCTAAATGTGGGTTGCTTCTAAATTATTTATCTTTCCAATATGATATGCACAGGTACGCACAAATCATATGCATAAATCATATACAAAAGGTAACACAAGAGAATAAAACAAATCTTATAATGCCATCTGCGTATAAGTAGACACAGCTTCCAGCAGGAGCTTTGGGTCACTCATCGAACGCAGACACGATTCGCCGCAATGAGTACCGAGCAAATCTTACTCCGCTTGAGACCGCCTTCGAACACGCGCGCGCCAATATGGTAACCTGTTGGAAGCAATGCCGGGCGTTTGCGCAGAGCTCTCTTGACTACCTCGCTCTTGATAACCATATGAAAGCTGAGGTAGCCCAAGAGAGAGTGGTTGAGGAAAACGAAGTCCTGAACCAGGAGTGGCAGGCAATTTTGGCAGATTGGTAGAAATACTATGTAAACTAGTTTGATGAACATGGTTTGCCACTTACGACTCCGCCAATCCTGATCGATGTTCGTACTCCCCATAGTTCTCTCATGGCATCGCCGAATCCTTGACCAAAGGTACAGACCGCTGCTAGGATGAAAGATCTTCTTGAGCGGGTAACAAAGAGGCCCTGAAGCTATACACCTGGGTCTCCTTCCTTTCCCACAACCAGTACCACCTCGTCAAGGCCGCCTCCTCCCTTTCCCCTTCCTTCTTTGTCCCCTCCAGTGCCTTCACAGCCCACTCCCCCTCGTGATAGTGTATGTGAGTGGACCCGCCTATTTCAAGCAAGGGTGGCAGAAGGAATCAGCAGCGTGGCACCCTTACTATCTCGCCGCAGCTGTGTATCCGGGTCAGTTCCCCTATCGCGAGCATCCACCTTGAGAAGCATTAGTACAGTGCAAGAGCCCACCTCGAAACGGACAAGTCTCAGGTTTGGACTCTGGAGAAAGAGCTCTGACGTGAGTCCCATAAAGCCTGGTATTTTATCTTGATTCCCTAAACCCTGTTTAAATAATTGCCAAGCTCCATTAGTTACATCTATACTAACATCAAGGTTGTTTCAGCTCTACCCAATCTATTGATATGTACTGCTGCCGCAGACTATACTTCTGACTTTTGGCTTACGGAGCATGATCTGGAGGGGGATTTGGACATGACCGTCCGGGAGGAGGAGCTGGATGAAAAGTGTAGACCTTTGATTGATTGGGTAAAGCCTATTGAGTGGCTATTACTCAATGCTGAGGTCTACAAGGAGTGGGAAGAGGATGAAGAAGATGAAGATGTTGACTTCATTTATCATTATAAGTCTGCTGGCAAGGACGGTAATGGCTCAGAGGACTCTGATGGGGTGTATGGGGAAGAGGAAGGGGATACGGAGGAGGAGGAGGTGGAGGAGGAGGAGGTGGAGGAGGA
>QFET01020984.1:0-17777 GCA_003316355.1 Tuber calosporum | reverse complement strand
GGGCGGGCATACCGGGTCTTTCCCAACCGCACATCTGCGAGCCCGTAATCATTTCCGAAGCTAAGCTCCAACTCTCTAAAGGAATCCAAGTCCCGACCGTCGATTCGGAGCTTTTGGTTTAGTGCATCGAGAACGAAGGCCTTTTCGTTAATTGTTGGATCTAGTTCCCTCGGCATTTCGTCGTATTTCGAGCAGTAGGAATAGTGGGATTTATTGTCGGTGGTGTGAGTTTGCTTCCTTGTGCTCGGTTGGCGGGGAGGCAGATAAGTTTAAGCAAGGTCTGACGGCAGTGGGTTGTTTGTTAGCAAATTTTCCAAAGCGCGGCTAAAAAAATATGGTGTGGCGCGTCAACAGGTTTGAGGACTCCAGGAGCCACAAATTCGGGCATCAGTTTTTGACCCCAGGAAGCTTCTCTCAGTGCAACCATCCTCATCTCAACAGCCCCCCTCCTCTTCCGTCCAACCTTAGAACAAATTTTTTTTTTTTTTTTTTTCCAGGCGCCAAAACGACAAATTTTTCACGATGACTACAGCCCATAGGTGCGGTTTTTGTCCATTGCTTGAGGAATGGGCGATGGAGAATAAGGAGCATTTGCTAACGTTTGTTATCGCAGACCAACCTTTGATCCTGCCCGCGGAAAAGAAGCTCCCAAGGGACCAGCATACCACCAGCGCCTCCTACCAGCGCATACAAAGCTAAAGGTCCGAAAACCTGGTCAGGGCGGTGACGCAGACAGTGAAATCCGAGATCTTCGTGCAGAGCTCCTGAAAGCAGAGGCAGCGCATTTCGCTAAGAAGGGAAAGGGAGTTCCTCTGCCGGAAGCAAATGGAGCTGAGTCTCCTGATAGGGTAGAGGGCAGTGGACAGAAGAGAGCCATTGGGAGTTCTGGGGACGGTGATGATGCCGGAGATGAGCCAGAGGAAGGGAATCTGGAAGCAAAGAGACAGAGAATTCTAGAGGAGACTAGAGACATTGATGCGGATTCGGATGGGTCGAGTGATAGTGATAGTGAAGAGGACAGGTTTGTTTCTGCTACCCGCCTCTTATGGGGATTGTGCTGAGTAGGTGGAATTCCAGTGATGACGAAGATGAAGGAGACGAGACTGCTGAATTGCTACGGGAGCTGGAGAAAATCAAGAAGGAAAGGGCTGAGCAACGCGAGCGCGAGGTATGCTACCGCTACAATGGCTCATAACTAATGCCGTACGGAAGTTTTCAACTAATGTTATACCGCAGGAACGCGAGCGAGCTGCTGAAGAGCAAGAGAAGAAAGAATACGATGTTGCTCGTGGAAATCCACTTCTCAATCCTTCGGCCACAGACTTCAAGCTAAAGCGAAGGTTTGTTGGACCTGAGTTTTTCTCTCTTTTTTTCCTCTCATTTTGCGGGCGCTAAATATAAATTAATAGGTGGGATGACGATGTAATCTTCAAAAACCAAGCTCGCGGCACAGACGACAAGAATAAGAGGAAGGAGTTCGTTAATGTATGTTTCAATATATTGAGAGATATGTTGTTCTCCACTTTATACTAACACCTGCTGCACGTACAGGACCTTTTACGGTCGGACTTCCACAAACGGTTCATGGTATGTATTCTATACGCCTGTATTCACATTATCCTGACAAATGCTGGCGGGGGTCACTAGCTAACCGCGTATGCCTTATAGAATAAATATGTACGATAGATGGAGGAGTTACCTTGCTGAGCTGGTATCCGTTTGTTGTGTTTGTTTGTTTTTGTTTTTTTTTCATTCATTTTTTTCATTTCCTTCTCCCCTGGTCTCACAATAACACCCTCTTGACTGACCAAAGGAAGACGTCTTTGTTTTCTGGTGGTGCAGATTTGTGGCTCCCTTTCATTTGTAGCTCATAGCCCTGAGGGTGATATCCTTTATGATAGCAGTGCTTGGATGATAGAACACCTATGTGTTGCCCCATATACTACTGGTACCATACAAGTAGCGCAGTTAAAGAGCCCGTAGTCTCCGGTGATTAGGTACGGTATTGATGCGCAAAGAGAGCCAAGGCTCCATACACACGGTCCTTTGGTATAACCAAACGGTCACATCCATATTCGATATGGCTGTAGTTAAATCATATTTGAACCATATGAAAGTCCCAACCAAGTAATCACACCAATATTCCCATACTCTTTCATCAAGTATCTCATCAGATTTCAAATCCCATATGAAGAACACAAACCCTATTCTAATCTCATCGACACAGCATCTGAGCAATTGGCCTATCGTAGCCTAAACCCCAGTCGTGTTTTCAATCCTTGGCAGGGAATTGATATGATACTTCTTCAGCGGACAAGATGAATCACTTGATAGGGTGCCGAGAATGATAGGGCAGGGAGAACCTGCACTTACCTCAGCGGTTATGCAATACGGCTCCGTAAATAACTAACGGAATGAACGAAAACAGGAAGTCCCAGAAAGCATTTAGCGAGTTAGACTGAGGGCGCCAGACAGTCGCTCGATAAAGATAAATCAGTGATCTCTCGAACAGCCGAGCTTTTGACTATTTCTCTTTCCCGATAAAGATACCGATATCAAATATAGTGTTTTGTTTTTAACCCGATACATGGTTAGCAGTGCTGATTCAGCAACACTTCTCGCTTCGCTGCTCTATCAACTGGTCTGACCCAACAGGATCCTCTTACAACTGCGTGTTCTTGGCTCACTTCGGTCACGGTACCTTTGAGCCCACCAGGGGCCTACTATACGTAGGTCGAGTCCCCACAATCGCCATCCTCTCCCCCCTCCTCCTGCTTCGGATTCGTAGTGGCAGAAGCTCCAGCAGCCGCAACAACCACTACGTCGTACCTGCTGTTCACCCTCGCCTTATTTGGCCCGCGAGGCTACGGAATTCTACTTCCGACCACCTACCGCAGTCGCCCCCCACAAGGTTAAAGAATGAGTGATCCTTCTCAGGGCGTTAGGGCCGGGCTTCAAGGTTGCACTCTCCTCCTCCTCCTCCTCTTAGAAGTAGATTATGCCCGCCGAGCGTGTGTGGCTGATTCTGTTGCGGGGGGATTGTGAAAGGTCGGGTGAATAATAACCTTGACATTCTTCTGAAACGTTTCGAGAGTGTTATTCAGCTAGCTTCTGTATCACCCCTCCTTCCTCCTCGACCACTCCACCGAGCTCTCCCCGACCAACTAACCAATTAACCCAGGTCGACGGCAAAGACCGTACTGTTACGGCCGCAGAAGCGTACCAGATTGAGTGCCACGCTTCTTCTATGGTATCTCCCCTCTCCTCCCTTCCTTTTGTTACTTGGACTAACGAACAACGCACAGATCCGTGCAGCAGAGGACCTACTAGCACTAACCCGCTCGTTAAAAGAAGCCTGGATGTTTGGACAATTAGGCAGTGAACTGGGGGTTGTCGACGAGGCTACAAACCAGAATGCAAGGGAAGTCGGAGAAGCACTGCAGAAGTTGGCGACAAAGGAGGTGGGAGGATTGGATCAGTAACTTGGATCACCTTTTCAGCTTGAAATTCAGCTTCTTCTCTTTCTCTGTCTCTCTCCTTCTGGGCTGTCTGGGAAATACACTATCAAGCCTCTGGCGTATGGTATGTTGGTCTTGCTTTTGATTTTGTCCTTCACGGAAATACTAGGGGGGTGCTCGGATCATGTATCCTTCACTCCCTCTCTTCGTCGTGGTGGCGGCATTATATCGTAGTTTCTTGTCCCAGGCAATAAGTACCCGGAATACTTGTAGAGGCTTTGGATTCGTATGGGTACTCATATAACATAGGGATTTTTCACCAAATATTTTGCGAACCCCTATTTCCAGGCACTTATTGCCTAGGAAAAGCACACCTCCCAATAGTACCTAACATATCTCCTGACTTAGCCGGACAAACAGCCGTATTGTGGTCAACAGTGAACTGGTGATAGAAATTAAGGCACCTGGCACCTTCCCACCTGGGTTCGGATAGGATGTTTAATTACCTTGGATAGGGAATAATGGGTTTTGTGGTGTGATTGGTAGCACTACTGTAGTACATTACACCTAGGTATTTACGGAAAATATCTGATGTTGGGAAAGGTTCCTTTCAGCGACAAGGCCCACAAGGTTATTGCTCGAGTATAGGGCATAACCTTGGCGGCTTGGTCTCTTGGCACCACGTGCTGAATAAATAGCAGGGGTTTGAAGTTTGAACCTACCCTTTACTCTTTACTCTACGAGTACTCTACATCCCATCAAGGAAGAGAGATCCCCGTCAACCGACAAAAAAAATACCAGTCCGACTTAGGCAATTCATCTGTCCAGTACGCCGTGGCCACCAAAGATCACCAAGTCCTTAGAAATCGCTGCGTTGGCTGGTGTCAAAGATGAATCACGATTCTATGAACCGTACAATACTATCCTAACTTACTTATTTCCCTTCGAACAGGAATTTGTTGTTGCCCCGCAATACAAGCGTCCTCAGCACTCACGGTCGGTTGATTTCACCACTATTTTCATTGTTAGTCACGATAAGCACCCAGTTTCTTTTCTGGAATTAAAGGCCTCGAGCCATATCGAGCGGATATCTACTCGGGCGGATGCTGACAAGCAAATATGTGAAAGAATAAATACTATTTTTGATAGTGTCAAAATAGACACACTTTATGGAATCAGCGCGGTGAGAACGAGGCTTTGCGTGTACTTGTATACAAGTTCCCCGCATGGAATACCTGAACATTTGAGTCAGAATTCAGTATAGGCGCACGGATGTGTAGAGTACAGACAAGCTGGCATAGAAATTCTTGATCCCTGTGTTCAGGTACTACTTGCTGGATACCTGCACAACACAGAGGGAGGACTGGGGATATATCGAACCCCAAGAAATTGTCGCAAATCCACTTCGGGTTACGGATACTGCTCCTCTTGAGTGCTGGAATATTAACCTTCTTGATGCGGAAGGAGAGAAACCAATACTTGAGGTTGTGGCTCGTATCAACAAAATGTGTCCAAAGCTATGCCCAGGTTGGTTCCCCACATTGTTCAAAATTGGAAATATTTTACTAATATTTTTAGAAGATTCCGTTAGCAAGGATGGTATGTCTAATTTGCTAGGTACGGGCTTGGGGGGTATGTGGGATAGGTGAGAGGGGGTGGGGTGAGGTGGTTCTTGCTGTGGGTCGTGGGACGGTTCTCGATTGAGGTCTTGTTTGGCACGCTACCGTATACTATTTTTTTGGTAAAATAGTATATTTTCATATGGCGGCATGCCAAACAGGGCCCGAATTTATTGACGTGCATGGAGCGAAGGGGAAATGAGGTTTACTCCTGAAAACCGCAGTTATTTTTCGTCGCCAGGAGGTGTTTTGCTATTGGATTCCGGGGGTCCCACCAGGAGGGGGCATGGCCTGTGTTAGTCTTTTTGTTTTTCAATCTGATCTAGGGGAGTCGAGGAATTTCAGAAAGCTTTTATTGGGGGGAGGCTTGGAGCGGTCAAGCGTGGTGGATGCTCTCGTTTCGCCTCTTTATCTCCGATACCTCCCCCCTCGTATAAGTATTATCGAGAAATCTATTGGAGCGTGACGGTATACTGCACCAGGCTGGGGCCTATACGGTATCCCAGGCTTCTCTGCGCACATTGCGTGCACCACTACCGTATCGAGGGTTGGACGATCGGAATTGCGGACCACACAGCTATCATATACTTCCATGAGTAGTTTTCCCATCCATCAACCTTATAATATACAAGTACAGTACACTAGAAACACGAAATCTTGGAGTAGGAAGGGGGTGGATACGGATAACATACCGTAGCACACCACCACTCTATTATATATGAGTCCGCAGAGTGTACTTGTACTTACTGAACTTGATAGGGTGATAGGAAGGTGAGTTTCTCTGCAAGCTTTTTGCGATTGGGAGGGTTCGGTAGGTCTTCTGTGGCTGTACGATATCCGGACGCTTTTCTCCAAGGCTTTCCACAGAATTGCGTAGCGTGATATTATAAAGTGCAGAGAGGGTCAGAGAGACATCGTATCATACCTCTGCTGTCCATCGTCTGATGATAGAGCCTGGAATGACGGGGAGATGTCACGATTTAGTATTTTTGGTACGATATCATGGTAATGATATGATGATAATAATAAAATGGATTGTTTAAATGGATTGGCGGGAGGGGGGATCTGCCTGGTGATGGAATTGGTGAAATGTGTGCGTGCTGGAGAAACTTGCGAGGTGGTTGATTCAATTAAATTCAATTCAAAAAAAAAAGGCTTGGTTCTTCCTATTTCCCTGTTTCCTTCTATTCCCGGCAAAACATCTTTCAATTTTATTTATTTTATTCGGCACACCTACGGTACTCCAATTGCCTTGCCGTAGGGGCTTTATCTGTCCACAGGTGGACAGTTTTTTCTTTTTTGCTTGAGCTACCTTGGCAATGCCGCTCGTCTCGTATATAATTTTCCCGAGCAAGGAAGAAAAACATCAATTTGGTATTTTCTTATTTTGTAGTTTTTCCAAAAAACAGGCTTGACTGGTTTTTGAATACTTGTGTTCCAGGCTGGTTGTTACATGTTCTCTGTTGCCATTTGTTGTTAGCCAGATACTATTTGATGATAAAATCGATATTTCATATAAAATACAATTAGGAAAGTTATTCATATACTCAAGTATGATACAAAAGAAACGAACCCCTTCATCAGTCATCAGTTTTCTCCCTTCTTCATTCGGCTTCCACAGGGCCGAATCCCTGATGTAAGGTGAAAAGGCAGGTAAACTATACCATTCGGCTTCGCCCAATAAGGTCCCTCCTACCCACGTTTCGCTTTCAGACTGATCCCCTTCCTCTTGAGATGCTTTTTGGCTGCTTTTTCCATAAGCTCCCTGTCCGCCTCATCGTCAAACCCCCCAAAGGGAACATCATCATTACCCACCCCATCCCCCTCGTCTTCCAGGACCCTATCAGCTTTGACCCCGTTGGTTGCTGCCGCTTTGGTAGGTCCGATCTTCTTGAATTTTGCCACAAAAAAACCATCGACGTTGTACACGTGCGGGTAGAACCTCCTAGCCCACTTCATCTTTTCGTTGAATGTCTTCCCACGGTAGCTAGTGAATCCCTCTCTTCCGAAGGCAAGGCCGGTCTCGACGAGTTTGACGTTAGGTCTCCTCCGGAGAACGTATTCGACAACTGATTCATTTTCTTCAACTGTCACTGAACATGTAGAATACACAAGATATCCACCAGTAGGAGAAGCGTGGTCGACGGAGTCAATGGCACAGAGGAGAAGCTGTTTCTGGAGGTGTGGGAGTAACATGAAATCCTTTGCACTCTTGTTTGTCTTGATGCTGGGATCCTTGGAGATAACGCCGGTACCTGAGCAGGGAGCATCAAGAAGAACTCTGTCAAAACCACCAATGACTTTAGGGAACTCCTTGGCATCGTAGTTGCAGACGATGGTGTTCTTGACTCCCAAGCGATGAATGTTACCAATTAGGCCCTTGGTGCGAGCCCTGTTTGAATCGTTCGCAAAGACACACCCAGTGTTTTTCATCAAAGCCGAAATGTAGGTGGTTTTACCACCGGGAGCAGCTGCCATATCCAGAATTCTCTCGTTCTCCTGAGGCGCAAGGGCCATAACGGGAAGGAAAGATGATGCAGCTTGGAGGATGTAGTGACCGGCGAGGTATTCTGGTGTAGCGCCAAGAGGAACTTGGGATTCAAAAATCTGAAGCCCGACCTTAGACCACTTTCCTACAGGTTCGAGGGTAACACCGCGGTTTATCAAGGCTTGCGCAAGCTCCCTACGTCCAGTTTTAAGGGTATTTGTACGAATAACATGTGGGCGTTCCTTCTCATTGGCCTCGAAGAACCAGAAGGCTTCTTGGGGAGAAAATAGGTGGAACAATTTCTCAGCCAAAAACTCCGAATAGCCGTAGTAGGCGCAAATGTCTTTCAAGATTTGTTCGGTGTAATCAGCCCTAGATCTCCCCTGCTCGGCCAAGTTCGAAAAATTCCCCAAGACTCGTATGGTATCAGTAATACGTGTCCTGAGTAAAGTGACATCGGGGGCAGCCAGAGCGGCTTGGTCGTCCTCGTCGTCAGGATCTCCGAGAACATGTGGCTTAGGTTCGCCGGCGATGTTGGTTTGCATTGCAGATTCCTCCAACTCCGCTTGTGCTTCCGCAGCCTCACGCGCAAGTTGGGCATCAAGCTTGCTCGAAAGACCCTCCATGTTTGCCGCTGTGAGCTTTTCTTCCGCATCTGATTCATCTTCATCTTCTGAGAATGTGTGTCCAGCCTGCTCCTCTCCAGAATCATACACATCCGAATCTGATTCGCCAGCAAGGAAATCATCTTTCAGCGACGGGCCTCCATCTTCCATCTCTTCATCTCCAGATTCTGCGTCAAACTCATCATCCATGATCCCATCATCAGAGGAATCATTGAAAAGTTCGTTCTTTGCCTTCCAGGCTAAAGGAGGCACCACTGCTGATTCCCTCCACTTCGAATCCTTCTCGCTATTTGCAGTTGGCTTTCCTTTCTTGTCGGTTGTTCTCCGTTTTACTGCCCCACTTCGCCTTCGCTTGGACTGGACGGGGGGTTCGACAGGAATATCTTCGGGTTTACGCTTTCTCGTGACGAGGGACTCATCGAGCGGGGCCGGAGGGCCTTGCTTGTACTTTGAACGCCCTTTCCCCATTGTAATTGCCGGAATTTATCGATGCGCAAGAATTCGCAGGTGGTGTTTAGCAAGTAAAAAAACCAAAATATTTTCTTGCTTTCTGTGGGCAGTGAAATCTTGGCGGTATCGAAGGACGGGTAACTTGCTGCCAAATTGAATGGTTCCGTTCCGTTCCCCACCATACAAATGACCCTTGCCCTCCTCTGTATAGGAATAAACTTGATAACTTCCGGTTCAGTGCTGCACCAACGGTATGATAATATGAGAGAGAGAGAGAAAAACCCTCTTACAAACCGATAATACCAGTATGATACAAGTACTGCATCACACTCACCAATTGCATTTCAACTCACTTCTGATCCGGGCCCGCTTCGAAGTGATCGGATTGGGGGCGTAGTTCGCGCAGTCCAATTAAGCTTATCGATAAGGCGTGAATCAACTACTCGGGTACTCGAGTAGCTCTTCTGAAGCATTGGCCGAGAAGTTAAATCCTAATTGAACCAGGCCCCCCAAGACTCCACAAGGCAATCTCGCGCCCACCCACCCAAGCCTAGACTGCATTCCTTTATGCCTTTCCCTTATTCGAAATATTGCCGTTTCGAGGGGGGTTTACAGCCTAAGTTAGTTCCCCTCCTTGGCTCTCGTTCTCTCTTAAATACCAGTATGATACCATACCTACTGCACTGTACTTGTGCTCGAGTACTCTACCAGCACAACATTCAACCCTGCGTTATGCCTTTTTTCTAGATCTTGTTGGGAACTGTCCCTTAACCTCACAAAACTTAATCCTACCAAGCCACATTTACGTTCCCAAGCTTCTATGAAAACAATCAATCATATAGTGTAGTGGAGCTTATTGACCAGTTTCATCCCCGGAAGCAACAGAGGAATATAGGGAAGCCCGGAAGGCATAATTGCATGAACCTACCATGCTTAGGAAGTTTGCTCGAAAATCTGTAGCTCGGTTCCCAACTCTTTTCGTGCGATACACGTGGCGGTGAACAATTGCGTGAGTGAGAGGGGGGGTTAGAACCTCAATCAGCGTACGGCAATGGTGCGCATCATCTCCCGAGAGCCATGCGTCTTAGTTACCATTGAACAACTCTCATGGATTTACCGAACATTTACAACACATTTACACAGTCTCCTTGCTCCGGTGAAGCTGTTCGGCCTATCTTTAACTCACCCGCGGTATTTAACAGAGTGTTTCGGAGAACTCTCCTCTAGATAGGAATAAAATTGATAAGGAGAACTCGAGTTTCCGGTGGGAGAGAAGCTCATCATGTTTGGAGCACTTGGAGGATTACTAAGCCAAGACGGAGCTTCGCGTCTGTTGAGGCGGCCGCGCTCTCAAGGCTTTCAACAAGTCGTCAACCAGAATCCGCGAAGCCTTTCGAACACCGCCAAACGTACCCCTACCTTGCACCCAAGTGAGCCTCACTGGATTCAGAATCTCCATATGGACTACTTTGTGTGTTTCCCAAACCCCTTATAGAACCCTTTTTTTCCCCTCGTGCGCAGCAGATGTCATAACTCTCGCGATGAGTAGTGGAATACTTCTAACTATGTGGATATTACAGTGGAATCGCCTGATCGGAGGCTCAGGCTCTTCTTCAGCCACTGCCAATAAACAGCCCCCGCCAGTGAGTCCCGCTCAGAGGTTAGCTAAGTTTAAGAGACACTGGCAGTCATTACTGGTAGGCTGATCCTGTTCCCTGCAATCTACCCGCATGCTCAAGGCAAGTTAATAATGGCCATGTCTCCATAGCACTCCTGGCGCAATTCCCGTGAATTTGATCCATCATCCCAGGACCTGCTACGTAGCCACATAAAACGACTCAATGAACTTCTAGTTGAGGAAGAGAAAAGCTCCTCTCCGCTGTGTATGAACTTTTGTTACGAGCAGCAGGTGTTCATCGCACTCTCAAAAATCGGACAAACAGGTTCTCCCGGCGTTATCAAAGAATGTATAGCGGCTTTTTCGACTTTGATAGATAACGAGGATGAAGAATTTTTGGCCCAAGAAAACTTCTCCCAAAGCTTGATCGGATTTTTGCGAAGCACTAGCCAGAAAAGTCACAGATCGTTTGAAGGTGAATATGTAGAGCTTTTATTTAGCATTGCCCAGAAGATAAGGTTGAGCCGGGACATCCTACCTGCATGGTTTACCACGCGGGCCGATGACGAAGGGGGCAGAGATTATCAAAACTTAGGTCCACAACAAAAGTTTGCTGGAGTGACCAATAAGGTATGGGTTGGCTGTTGTTGAAGTCTGGAATGGGAATAAGATTTACACAGAATCTGACAAATGTGCTGTGTAGGATGATTTTCCCCTGTTCTATCTTTTGATTGACTACGTCCACCACGAAGGGAGAGTGGGTGATTTCGCCAGGACAGGCCTCCTTTATATCATTGAGGCCGCATCCTCTTCGGGTGACTTGGAAAAGTGGATAGTTGAAAGCGACCTTGCGACTCTGATGGCATCTGGGCTTGGTGCTCTATACAGTCAACTCAGCAGGTTGCACTTCCAACTCATATCCCATACCCACTAACAAATTTGGTTAACCTAGAATCTAGGAAACTAGTAGTTGATTACCCCACGACGGACCCGCCCACCATTCTGGTTCTTTCGGATTATTCCTCTTGCCCCTTAGCCTTTGGAGCTGAAAGTTCAACTTCAGAAGATTTTCAGACACATCTAGAAACCTTCCTATCCTATCTGATTTTCTGGCAGGATGTACTTGAGCATTGCAGATCCACTGAGGTGAAGCAGACACTGCTTGACCATTTTCAAGTACTGTTTCTACAACAGCTACTGTATGTGCATCCAATGGCCTGATTTATCTCGCTTAGCCACGCTAACGCCCGATCGCAGGTATCCCTCGTTGTTAGAATCATCGGATTTAGACGGCGGGTCCTCAGTTGCAGTTCTGACTTATGTCCGGGTTGTTCTCGATACCCTGGAACATCCTGACATTATTCATCTGATACTTTCTTACCTGATGGCTCTACCGGACGAGACCAAAGCAGCATCTGCTCCCCCATCACCTTCCATTGCGAAGCGAAGGAAATCGCTTGATCTCTTGAACAAAGTTAGTGAGATGGACGACAAACCTTCGCCGGACTTGTTCAACCTCGTCGACCTGGTATTAACTAGTCTTAAATCCAAGTCCCAACAAACAGTGTCCGCGACCTTAAAGCTCGTCTCTACCATATTGAGAAAACACCACCCGTACTCAATTTCTACACTGTTAAAAGTTGTCCCTGTTCCAGCTGACACTCAATTACGAACCGTGGGTGCTCATAACAAAGAGATGGAACTCTTTTTCTCACTGGTGGGAGATACCTCGGAAGACGGAGACGTCTCTCAGAGTTATGGAGAACATTTGAAGGATATATTGGGCTTGTTGGAATCGCATCCTTGCTCGATGGAAGTGCTTGCATTAAAGAATTCTGCGTTCACACGCAGAGCAGAAGATTCCCCAGAACCCGAAAATCAAAAGATCAGGCACATGTATACGCACACTATTCATCCTAATGATCCGCTACTCAGAAGTGTTATAGATTTGCTAGAAAGCTTTTTCTCAAACACTGTCGAGACCAATCTGACTCTCACAGCTGTGATTGTAGATCTTGCGACTTGCTCGTTCATGAAACCAGAAGGTTGGCTATTATTTGACCCGGCTTCCTATGAGTTCGACAATAGCGGTGACGAGGAGGATGGTGATGAGTGGGACCAACTTGAAGACGCTGAGAACGAATTGACTCGCATTATGGGGGGTAGTGACGAGCTAGCCTATCGGCGCAAGGAGAAGAAGCGAGCGAAAGATCTAAAGCGGGCAAACCGGCAGCCAAGATTGACAGATACACCACCGATTCTTCAAGCTATTGAGGGCTTAGTATGCCAGATCCAAGCATACCGAAGAGTTATCCCAGATTTGGACGATAAACTATCAGAGAGGAAGCGCGCGTTCCAGTTTACGGATGAACTGAATGATGCTTTACTATCTAGCCCGCTACCGCAGCCTAGCCCCCCTATGCGGAATCCAGTTCTTGACTCCATTTCTCCAAAGAACCTTATGAGGCCCCCCAATGCGCAAACGCCAACCGCCCGCTCTCGGCAACCTTTTAGTAGCTCAGATCATCCCACTCCAGCCCTGGGCTCACTCATGCCCACCAGATCCATCACGTCTACACCTTCACCTGCGCATGGGATATCTCCATCAGCGGATTTAGCCAGATCCCCTGAAAGTCCTTTCAATCATCACGTACTAGAAACCGCGCAACGAAGAATCAAGGTATTGCAACCAGGACAGGCAATGCTGCATCTACCACCCCCACCTGAAGGTGAGAGCAGAGATGGAAGCGTTATGGGAATAGAAACACCACCGGCCATAGATGATTTTGTAAAGGTTGGGGGAGACTTTACATTAAGTCATTTGTTGACCAATATCATGGTTCTTCAGGTAAGCAATGTCTATCAATTTCTTATTCTCACTAGCTGATATGTAATGCAGGAATTTGTGCTGGAACTCGGCGCCTTGGTTCAAGTTCGAGCATCTTTGTTCGGGGATCTTAGGTTTGCCTAAAAGAGCTTGGGCTTGATCTGAGTTTTTCTATTTATGGGCTTGGTTTTATGGATATCATAGCTCTCCCTCACTCCTTTTTTTCTTCTCTCCCTCCACTTCTCCCTTCTCGGTAAATATTCCTTCTTTCGCCTCAGGGCGTGTAGGCATCGCATCGGTGTATAGTGTGACCGCATGGATTTTATGATACCAAAACTTATGGGGCTCATGAAAATTTGAAGCACGAGTTTACGAATACAATATCTAATAGCCATTGATACTCTAGTATAACTTGTGGGCAATTACATTAACAGATATATAACTCGGAAGTGGTGGTGACCCGTTAGCTTCCTGTGGATGAACAGTTGGCCAAAAAAAGCCTAGACACTAGCCCAGACCTTCTAAGCTGCATGGCAGTTGTGAGTGACAATTGATGATTCGGGGATACCGGGAGTACCGTGGGATCACAGAAATTTTCCGATCCTAGTTCCGTGGTCAAGAGTTGTGGCTGCGATAGCCAATCACGCAGGTTGAAAACTAAGCTTCTGTGGGACCTTTTTCTCTCCCCTACCGGCCACCAGCTTCACAGCAGCAGGTGACTCAACCTTTCCGGATAAATTGAACCATTGAGAGCACCCTCATCTCCGAAAGGTCATTCTTCATTATCCTCACCCTCAAAGTAACCTTTCCAACGTGGAATTGAGGATTCGCAATGTTGTCACAACTTCGATTTCGCCCTTCCCTGGGCTCTTCATTTCTGAAACCGTCCAGATTTTCCCGGCCATTGTCCTCGACGGCTTCATGGCAAAAGGGTGGGGAATTGAATGCGGTCTCTGCAACGGTTACCCAACCGAAATCTCAGGGCGCTTCTCAGGCTATGCGTTCGTTCCCATTTTCCGCAATGTTTTTTTGTTGTTCTGTTTTGTTTTGGGGGGGGCATTTGCTGATTCCTATGGGGAGCATAGTGTATGCGACTGGGTTGAAGCCCCACGATATGAATAAGGCACAGGTTGGGATTTCATCGGTAGGGTTTGGTTAATTCTAGATGCGCGGTGTTAGAATCAGAGTTGACGTGTGTGCAGGTGTGGTATTCGGGGAATCCATGCAATATGCATCTGTTAGACCTGAACTTCAAGGTTCTGGAGGGAGTGCGTCAGGCTGGGTTGGTCGGGTACCAATTCAACACGGTTGGTGTCAGGTGCGACATTTCCAAGGCGTAGGACTTTACAAATGAGGTGTACCAACTAACACATGTTTTGCAGTGATGCTATCTCGATGGGAACTAGTGGGATGAGATACTCTTTACAATCCCGGGATTTGATTGCTGATTCAATCGAGGTAAAAACCTCGCTTATCACATGTTGAAACCCAACTGACTATTTATCAGACTGTTATGGGCGGCCAATGGTACGACGCAAACATTTCAATTCCTGGCTGTGATAAAAACATGCCGGGTGTGGTGATGGCCATGGGTAGGGTCAACCGACCATCCCTAATGGTCTATGGTGGAACCATCAAACCCGGGCACTCTAAATGCCAAGGTGGCGCTGAAATCGACATCGTCTCCGCTTTCCAATCGTATGGCCAATTCCTGACAGGCGAGATTAATGAGGAAACCCGCTTCGATATCATCCGAAATGCGTGCCCCGGATCCGGTGCCTGTGGAGGGATGTATACGGCAAACACTATGGCAACGGCTATTGAGTCCATGGGAATGACGCTTCCGGGGTCATCTTCCAACCCCGCTGAGTCGGTGGAGAAGATTCAGGAATGTACCGATGCTGGAATGGCAATCAGGAATCTTCTTGAGCTTAAGATGTTACCGAGGGATATCATGACCCGCGCCGCGTTCGAGAACGCCATGGTTGTCGTCTACATTACCGGAGGGTCTACTAATGCGGTTCTCCACCTGATCGCCATCGCCCATTCCGTAGGCGTGAAGCTCACAATCGACGACTTCCAGTCCGTCTCAGACAGGGTACCTTTCTTGGCAGATTTGAAGCCCTCGGGCAAACACGTAATGGCCGACATCCACAATATCGGTGGAACGCCGGCACTACTCAAGTTCTTGCTCAAGGAAGGCCTGATCGACGGATCCATCAACACCGTTACCGGAAAGACCCTTGCCGAAAATCTCAAGGATGTGCGCGACTTCCCACCAGACCAAGACATCATCCGTCCCCTGTCAAACCCAATCAAGAAGACCGGCCACATCCAGATCCTCCGTGGCAGTCTCGCACCCGGGGGCTCAGTGGGCAAGATCACCGGGAAGGAGGGTCTCCACTTCCGCGGCAAGGCCAAGGTCTACGATGGTGAGGACCATTTCATCCATGCCCTTGAGCGGGGCGAGATCAAGAAGGGCGAAAAGACGGTTGTGGTGATCCGGTATGAGGGCCCCAAGGGAGCGCCTGGGATGGTGGAAATGCTCAAGCCTTCTTCCGCTATCATGGGCGCTGGATTGGGACAGGACGTCGCTCTTATTACCGATGGCCGCTTCTCGGGAGGTTCGCACGGCTTCTTGATCGGGCATATCGTCCCAGAAGCACAAGAGGGCGGCCCCATCGCTCTTGTCAGGGACGGCGACGAGATTGTTATCGATGCTGAGAAGCGATTACTAGATTTGGAGGTCGGCGAGCAGGAGTTGGCCGACAGGAGGAAGCAATACTCTCCCAAGCCTCTAAAGTATACCCAGGGGACATTATACAAATATGCCAAGTGAGTTTTCTTCTTCTTTTTCTCTTCTCCTATTCTCGGATGATAAATCTAGAGAGCATGAAATGCTAATCTACGATATCATAGGCAAGTTGCGGATGCTAGTCACGGGTGTATCACCGACGCTTAGAAAGTACGTGGGGTTTCTATATTGTCATATCATAGCCAGCCGTCCTTGGAGCAGTGATAAACTCTCGGGCATACCCAAAAGTAATCGATCTCTCAAGATTTTTTGCTTTTTTAACTCCTTGCCACATTCATTACACTGTAGAGTACGGTACTGGTGCAGTGCTTGTATCACACCCAGACAGCCTTAAAAAGAAGTGGTCTCATAACCCAAGAGCGACAAGGCCCTTTATTCCCCGACCGACAGTCATCCGATCACAGATCACAATACCCCCCAATAGAATCGAACAGAGCAGTGTCAATGACACCAACCGCACTATTTCGCACGCCCCCAAAACAGCTCAAGCCCAGCCCACCTCCCCATGGGCCATGATACCGTTTACAGCGGCTCAGATGACCTCGGTTTGAACCGGGTCAGTTTGAGGGCAAAGAAGAAGTGTTCAAACGGGTACAGTTATGGTGTTGTTAACTTTGCGCCAGGCGATACTCTTCGCTTCATCTCCTTTTTATTGTTATTACAAGTACCGCCATCTAGTCGCATAACGGCAGCTGGTACGTGCCTATAGAGTTCGTTGGGTGGGTTAGGGCCATAAGGAGAAGGCTTAGCAAAAGGATAAAAATAAAAATAAGCTACATTGCGTACCGCATTCGTAAGCCTGAGGCGGGAAATTGCAAAAACGATTGGATTGGATTGACGTAGTGTGCCGGTATTTGCAGGTCGAGGATAGCATCACTGTTTTGTCATTTATCCAGTTTGAGTGTGGTGGGCTGGATTGAAATAGGTTAATTGCACTTCATTTCTATTGGCTGCTTGGGTGGGCCATCGGTTACTACGGGTATCATGGTGTCAACTCTCAGTGGAGGGGGGTGGGAGGGAGAGAAAGAGGAATAATTTATTGATTATGGGATTCGATAATGTTCAAACTATTGATAGGAAAAATGTAAGGAAGAGTGGAAGGGGGGAAGTGCTGCTATTGGTGGGTTTTCAATTTCCGGGACCGGTAGTGGTGGTGGTGGTGAAGTTGAAATGGTGTTGAGAGGTGCTCCTCCGTTTGGATGTTACTTTATCCGAGTATTTGGTGTACGGGTATTGTGCTCGAGTGCTCGTATCATAAGTTACTCGAGTACAGTACTTGTGCTCGTGCGGAGATCATCGAGGGTCCCTGCATTGGGAGCAGTGGTGCACAGTACCGGTACTTGTGAAGGGAAGTTGCCGTATGCACGAGCATAGTCAAGTTAAAATACCGACAGCCGGTACCTGTAGTGAGATAGATAGATAGATAGATAAATAGATAGAGAGAGAGAGAGATAGAGAGAGTTGAGTTTCAGGGTGGTTTGCCTTGAACGATCGAATCTCAATACTGTTGATCAATGGGGGCAATTTTGGTATCATAGCATCACAACTCTGGCCTGAGGAATAGTACTCGGGATAGAGGTAGCATTCAGTACTGCTGTAACCCCCCCCTTTGGGAACTGCCCTATCATGCTCGCAATTTCATGTCCATCTACTCGTACCATATTATATCTGCCCTCGTAATTTGTTTGCCTCGTATTCTCTCCCTCTCTCCCTCTCTCTCCCTCTCTCCCGCACCTTCTCCCTTCCCCACTCTCTTGTTGAAGTTGCTCTCGCTCCACTCTCTCTCTCTCTCTCTCTCTCTCGTTGTTCTACCAAACATCCCTCCCCTCCCCCCCCTCTACTTGTATATCTCTTACTTGCTTTTCTTATTCATACC
>QFET01020979.1:0-14756 GCA_003316355.1 Tuber calosporum | reverse complement strand
GGGGTCATTATCGTGAGTGGGAGGGAGGGGGCGGGATGGGCAGGAACGGTCCGTGGTAGGATGGGGCCCTGCGCAACTAGAGCACATGAAGGGAGAGGCGGGACAACACCCAGAAACGGACTTAGTGTTCCTGCCCTCAGGGCAAGTCGGATGAGGGCAGCGGTGGGCCACTCGTGTATGTGTTAGAGTACATAGGGGACAGGTGGGGGTGGAGGCTTTGCACTAGAACAGGGGTGGCCATAAAGCCAGCACTTCCGGCATTGCATATACATCCCAGAGGAGTTGGCCTTTTCGACTTTGCGCGGACAGGAGAAGAGACGGTTGGTGGAACCAAGCCTGTTTAACTCGTCTGGGGCCAGAGTGACTACATCAGGCTTAGTGGTCTTTGTTGCACGAATGTTAGTGTCGGTTTGGAGGAAACTGCTGGGTAGATGACGACGTCAGTTGCATTGCGAACTGACTTAGAGAGGGCAGGGAAGAGGTTAGCCTGGTCCTCCGGAAGGTAGGCTGTAGGTAAGCTGTGGATGGCTAATTGTACCTCATTTGGGGAGGGGCGGAAAGGGCGATAGGGGTTGTTTCCTACTGGAAAAACTTGGTTAAGACGGTTAGTCATGGCCTTATAGTAGGGTCAGTAGGCAGTGGATGGTGTGTGTGGGTCAGTGCCCAGGAGGGTAAGTGATCCTTTAGGATTGACACTTGCGGAAAAGGACAGGGGGAAAGGGTAGTTGGGCTGCGTCATGACGGCAGCTATCAGGTCGGGGGCGGTGGCTGCCATACGGTCAGCATCTGCATGAGGTTCGGGTAAGGTGCGGGGGGCGAAGAATCTGCGCTCGGCAGAGGGCAACCGTGCTGGACCTCGAGACTGAGGGCTGCTGTCGTTGGACGCTGAGACTTTGGCCGGCATGGTTGGCTTCTTCCCTTTGCCTTTGGTACCTGTTGCTGTGGATGGTCATGCTGCAAGAGCAGCATAGGACTTGTTGGCCGGACGGGACTATAGGTAAGCTCAGGTGGTACTACATTATTTATATCCCGCGTCTGCGTGTTCCCATCCTACATAGAGTTTAAATATATGCAAATATCTTGTCTCTATTTTGCTTCATCCTCCATAAATAGCGAAACCCCCTTGACCAGAATCCTTTCTTCCCTAAATAGCTAATGGCGTGATTAAAGCTATTCTTTCGCAGATGGGGTAGTTTCCCTCTTGGTCAGAGATGCTAACCTCCGGTTTGGTATACGAAGTATGACTGTCCTTTTATGGAAATTGCCATTACTATGCTGGGAAATCATGGGGCCATCTTAGTTGTTTACCAATACTGCTTCATCCTGCCTTAGCCAGTCCTGCATCTGGCTTTCTGGATGACTAGTCTTTACAATTGGTCCAATACCAGTTTGTCTTTGACTTACTCTCCTTACCAACATTTTATGATAGGCTATGTGAATATTTGCGGGGCTTGGAGTTGGGGTATGGGACTAATATCTATCTGAGATAGGCCGTTCAGCATCAACCTGTTGCCCCCCATTGCCTTATATTATCCTCATGAATTCATAGGGCTGTAGAAAAGTGAGTTCTTAATGAAGTCACTGATTCCTTTTCCCAGACATGCCAGAGAGGTCCAGTTATATATCCTGCTGACAGTATCCATTCGGAGAGAGAGGGAAGATGTACACAGGGTTACAAAAGGTTATCCTATGGTTCATTTTTGGATGTAAATGAGCAACAGCCGCAGATGCCTATGTCGACTCCCCGAGTGAACACTTTGGCCACATGGGTATTCATTTTTGTGGGTGTTTATGCTAATACTCTTTCCAATCCTTGGGGACATGTAGTACTCTCATGACTCATTGGTGCATAACACAAAATCCCCCCTCTGACCACTAATCTCAAATCGCTTTTCCAAAGTTACCCTCTCTCAACCAACAATTAAAACCAAATAAAAATATAATATTATTACCAGTCCTCTCTCAACTTGACTGGGTAGGGTACAAAACATAAGGTGTTTTTTTAGCCATGCTAGGAAAACCTTTTCCTTGACATTCAACATCTGCCTGCTTGGCAATACCCGGATTCTCCCTATAAAATTCCTCCACCAACTGCTCTACATGTTCTGAGTTTGTCAAGGAGTTCCCAGGAATTTTCGTCCTTTGGAAACACAGTCCACTTGACAAACTGGCGTAACTCAGGCTTTTGTCTGTTATGACCTCCACCCCACCAGGGGTAGAAGATTATTTCACTCTTCATGATTCTTTAGGTCTCCCATTCATGATCTCTATGAATGTCTTCCAGCTTACAGGGATATTGTCGCATCTTGGTCCTTTAGGTGTCCAATTGGGCTCCAACATGGATATATGAAATATCAGGTGGATCTTCCATCAGGGTGATATTTCTAGTTTGTTGGCGCATTCCCCCTATTTATCTAATAGATTAAATGGGCTATAAAGCTTTAGATTAAGCTTCTTTGAAGGTCGCTTTATGCATATACTTCTTGCATTTCAAATGACCAGGTCCCTGACCTTGATAACTGGTTGTTGTCTAGACTTATATATACAAAATATTTGCCCTTGTTATCCGGGATTGGTTCCAAAGTGTATCTGGCCAGTTGGTGTATTGTTTGTATCCAGTAGGTGTATTGCTCAGTACGTGGATTCTGGGCTTCATATGCCTTCATCCATTCGGTTTCTGGATGGAAACCATAGTTTGTGCAGAATGGTAATATGGCATTAGCATTTGTTATTGAAGTTTTGAAAGCATGCTTGGCTACTTGTAACAACTGGTACCAGTCCGTTTCATCATGATTTACAAAGTTTCTCAGGTGTCTTTCCAGCACCTACTAGGTCCTGTCTATTTATCCATCAGTCTGCAGGTGGTACATGGTTGACAGCTTTAGTTTTATCTCAAAGATTTTACATATGGATTCCCAGAGTTCTCTGGAGAACTTTGCATCCATGTCGGAGTGAATTTCACGTGCAAGCTCTAGTGTCTTTCTGACCTCTCTTAGTAATACCCTCACAACATTCTTAGCGGTTGTATTTTTTTACAGAACTATGAAGTGAGCCATCTTTGTGAACCAATCTACAACTACTATAATTTGTGTTCTGGCTTGCAATTTGGGATGTGGTGTGATAAAATCGGTAGATATGGAAGACCAGGCAGTGAACGGTGCCTACAGTGGCTGTAATAGAACAAACTGCACCTGTCGTGCTGATTTATTATGACACTATTCATTATATTAACATACGTAGTTGTTGTTCCACCCTGCTATTCCCTTCCATTAACAGTATCAGGGAATTCTTTCCAGTGACTTTTCCTGCCCAAAATGTCCTGCTACCTTTGAACCATAGCATCCCTTAGCTATTACTGTTAGCAAGTACTCATTTTCAGGAATGTATAGACGATTCTTGAAGTAGGTTAATTGTTCCGTTATAACCGAAATAGTAGTTATTGGTTTCCTATTGTTTGTCAACGTTTCCAATTTTTCCTGGTACTTTTTTCCAATCTTGATCATCCTGTCCTGCGTCCGTCATGCCTTTTTGAAAGATAATTTGTCATATTTCCTAATATTGACCTTGGATATTATTGCATTAGAGATCTGGACTATGCCTGGGTCGCTTCTTGCCTGGTAGACTATCCCATTGAGAACCCTATTTTGGGCTTAGTTGCCTTGAGGGTAGCCTGCTACTACCTTGATCTCAGTGGCTGGGGATTATCTTGGAAAGAGATCGGTACTTGCGAATCCCCCATTTCCTCTTTGTGTATTTTGAAGTCGGTCTACTTCTATTACTCCCAATATGTTTATATTTTCAATAATCATCACTACTATTGAGTCCCCTTTTCGGACTAGGCAATCTCATTTGCCATAGTTGATTAAGATCACCTTGACATCTCTAGGGTATTCAGCGTCAATTACACTTCCACCAATGCTGATTCCAAACTTTACTGCTTTGCTACTGTGCAGCTCTAAGCAAGTGTATATTCCCATTTGCAATCCTGTTGCAATTACTGTTTTTCTGCCAGCAGCTGTCCTTTGGCTGGGATTATAAAGTCCAGTAGTGTGTAAATGTCATGGCCTGTGTCAACTCCTGATCCTTAGTTAGGATTTCTTGCTTCTGTTAATAGCAATTTTGCATGGAAGGAACCTCTTGTCCGAGCCACAGTTAATTCTTCCTTGCTTTCTAGTTGACTCTATTGTACCACTGTGATCTGGAAATGGGAAGCCTAGAGCATTGACCGTTCGCTATAGACAACTCCCTACTTAGGAGAATACACTAGCGGTCAACTTAATGCAACCCGATTTCCACCTTGTTTTTCTGGTCGATAAATGATCTTACATAGTAGTTTGCCAGTTGTTAAGCATACCGTATCTGTTCTCTATTTCATACCTTAGTCTTAAGGATATTCTGTTGGTTCTGGTGGTCTGTATAGACATTGACTGGTTTTTCTGTTCCTAACAGCGAGTGCTCCCATTCTTTGAATGCAGTTAGAATCCCTAGGAGGTAATTATCATACATCTCATAGTTTCGTTCGGCGGGGGAGAGCTTTCTTGAGTGGGATGCCAGCTGATGCAGATTATAGTCTCTAACCTGTCAAAGGACACATCAGAGAGCAAACTCAGAATGATCAGTTTCATTTATAGTTTCTCTGTCTGTGTAAAAATAACTAATTATAGGAGCTGAGATAAATCTGTGTTTAATTTCCTCAAATGTCCTATCTTGTTCAGGTCTCCAGCTAACTTACCTTGGGTCTCCTTTCAACGTTTCGGTTATAGATTTGCAGATTTTGTAGAAATCCTTCACGAAATATTTGTAAAAAATTTAAAAGGCAATCAATTGATATACCTCCTTTAGGGATCTTGGTACCTTGCAATTATGATGCTTTCTACTTTTGTTTCACTTATGGTAACTTCGCTGATTGGCACAATATATCACAAAAACAAAACTGTGTCCAATTAGAAAATCCAACTTAGTGGTTGATAAGGCCAGGACATTTTCCTCCTATCAAGAAAGAACCTCGTTGACCAATTTAAAGGGTTCCTTTGCCTTTTTGAAGTAAAATAGGAGATTGTCAAGGTATTGCACCACTCCATGATCTAAAAGCTCTTGTAGTAATTTGGTAATCATGGCCTTAAATGTTGCCTGTGGGTTCACGAGCACGAATGGTATAACTTTGGTTTCAAAGTGGCCATATTGGCTACGGAATGCTGTTTTCCACTTATCTCCTTCCTCAAATCTCTCCATGTGATGAGCATCTTTTAGGGGAGTTGGTGAATATATGGGCCAGGGCAACCCAGTCGCAGAGTTCCCTAAGAGAAGTAAACGGTATTTGTTCCCCTCCTTGAGTTTATTTAATTATCTGTAATCCACACAGAGCCACCTAAAACCTTCCGCTTTGGGGACAAATAACACTGGTTCCCCAGAAGGAGATTTGCTCTCCTCAATTTTCACCTGATCATGGATTTTGTTCTGGTGTTTGCTTAGCATATCTAGCTGGTTGCCCAACATAGGATCGATTGGACTACAGAATGATACTGTTAGGGGTAGCCGAATCTGAGTACACGTGAATCAGACTACGCCTAAATCTAAAGTTTGTAGACAGGTACTTGTTTAGGAAGGCTCGCTTGATTGAGTAGTAAAGATTTTCAAGTAAAAGGTATTATATGGATAAGATCTATTCTCGATTGCTTAATGATGGCCAAAGCTCAGGAGGTACTTGGTATTCATATCCTGCGTTATAGTGTTCGTGGACTACATCTAGCTTTCATGCTAACTATGTACCTATCGGTCTATCCCCACCTCTCTATCTTAGTGCCAACACTGTTTGACCATGAAGATTCTCTTTCCCTTACAGCCAATGGTGCATTCGGAGCTCCTTTTTCACCCAAAGAGTTGTGCACCTTTGGTAGGAGACGCCTGACCCTCTTTCTGCTGTATAGAATTAATCCGTTCAGTTTGTAACGTACCAATAGGCTCTTAGAACATGAAGTGGGCTTCTTGGTTGTTGACCTTGTCTGTTCTCTACCCATTGATGCGGCTCTGCAGCTGGCTTTCTGGATAACTTATATTCACGAACGGGCCAAAGCCTTCTCATTATCTCTGCCTCTCCTTATCAACTTGAGCCTATTGGTTTGTTAACCATAGTCGCAATATATAGAGACATGAGTACATTCTCCCTTACTAGTGGAGTGGCCTAATTCCCACTCGCTCTTTCCCACCCACACTACCCAAATGCTTTGTGTAGCCTTCATATTTCAAACAGGTGTAGTTCCGCAAGTACTTAATGGAATCGCATTTTTCAACCTGAGTTGGATAGCCGGAGAGCCCCTCTTATATACCCTGCGAACAGCATCAAGTAGGGAGGACGGCGGTGACCTATACCCGTTTACAAGAGGTGCTTCAAGGATGCAGTTTTGTATGTCTGCGAGCAACTGGGCAAGGTGCATATCTTGTTGCAGGGTGTGAGCGCCGGGGCCGGAGGGGTATGTCTTGGATTTTCACGTATTTTTCGGATGAATGCGCTACTGGATTCCAGTATCATTAACCTATGTGCCTAACAGATACTGTGCCAGGTATTAAATCAATTGTCTCGTCATAGGTTCTTCAGCCAGCTAATTTCTCTGGAGTCTCTAGTCCGAAAACCCTTTTGAAGTCATGGTATTCCAATGGGATATAATAGAGGTCAGTTACAACTGTTAGTGTAGGAGATGCACCCTGGACTCTTCCAAAATACCGTTCCTACTGGTCATAGGCCACATTTTTATTCCTTGCAAATATCAGGTCTATACTTTATCACAAACATGACTCAAATTTAAATTTTTTATTGCCCGTTTTTGAGCATCCTCGATATAACTTAGGGGATATCCAGAATGCTACGATCCAAAGGGAATGACAAGGTTATCTTTGCCAGTGTTAGCAATTTCGCATGTACTATGAGATTAGTGAGCATTGCTCCTGATTTCTCTCAGTATGGGATGTATATATGTTTTCCCCTATTTGAATATGTGGTTTCTTCAAACGTGTTAATATCCAAGCTATGTGTGAGTATGTCATATGGTAAGCGATATTTGTTGAACAATTTTGGTAAATTAGGAATAGATTATATCCTGAGACAAATAGAACGCGCCTCTCGATCCGTTCCCCATTTACGTCAATAGTTGCCCTGCTTTCTGCCCATGACTAATATTGCTGAGCAGGTGCTGGCTTTTGTTCCTTTTGTTATGGCCAATTAAGGCCTGTACAGGTCTCTTGTATGATATGTTCATTGTTGTGGTAACTAAGGTGTTGGTTTCCTTGCCCACACAGTTTTGACTATCAAAGCCTCCTCTGACTAAGTAAAGTTTTATCCTTGGTGAACTTGGCAGCCCACTACCAGCGCTAGTTACCCATTGCCATAAGGTTCCCATACACTTCTCATTTGCCTTGGCACTTGCCATTGCCTAACTGGAGCCAAACCCATAGTATTAGGCCATAGATAGCAATCTTGAGCCCAGGGGATACTTTGCACTTCGCCTAGAATACTAAATGAATCAATCGTGCCTGCACGATCCATAGAGTCAGAGTCCATGTTTAAAGGGTTTTACCCATATCCATTTACCGTATGTTCCATGTAGCAGTTAATACACATTATCTTCCCACATCATTTCCTTGATGTCAGGAATCCTGTTCTGTTTGTTCAACTATTTCATCATCTAGCCAACCTGGAATTTATTATCTTTCCTGAATGGTTTCTCTTTATCCAGGCTAGACTCGTTACCCCTTATCATTTTTAAGAAGTCCCTAGTCACCACTGGTCTTTCCACTCTTACTTGTAGATCAGGTATGGATTTAGTGCTTGATAAGAATGTGAGTTTAATTAACCGTCTACTATACTGAGATCGACAAACACCACTTGTTGCACAACGCCTTCTTTGTGGGAAGTTTCAGGTTTCTGGTATTAGCCCCGGACCACCCTGAGCCACCATCCAAGATAATTGCCTTATCCTTGAATATCATTACTAGGCCTGAGGTACCCACGTATATTAGTTTTGATATTCGTGACTCTCGCTTTGACATTTGAGTATACCTCAGAGAAGTGTAGAATACCAGTCAGAAAGATATTTCGGAGGTCAAGTGCACTTGTGGAGTTCAGCTTTAGTAAGGAATCTGTAACCAAAAACCCTGTTGCCGTTTCTGCCATTGTCTGTAAACAACTCTTAGGTTTCAACAATGTAATTCCTTTCCCAAATTCTGGGTTGGTTGACCTGCTTCACATTCATTGTGGGTGCCATTTGTCCCTTTGCTGATATTGTTGACATGGGTCTTCAGTCTCTGGGTTTGAAATTTCCCAGTCCGTGTTCTATAGTCGATACCGGGGCATGTCTCCGACAGCACATCAATCATAGTCTCCCAAAGTGTATCCAGCGTATTGGTTGACTTTCTTTCGGTCTTGAATTTTTTCCTCCTAGATTCCTTAATTAGCTTAATCACATTTTGAATGCTCAACCTCTCTTCCGTTAGTGTCTTTTTTCCCTTATTCTTCCTGTTTCTTGCATTTGTTACTGGCATTTTCACCTACCAACTACGTTTTACATTTTTTATTTGCATCACTGGTCTCATTGGACTTGAATTCTTCCTCTGTTTTCCTTTTCTGGAGTTCAACTTGCCCCAAGTCCTTTTTCCAGTATCGCTCATTTTGTTCCTTAAATAATGCTTCGGCCTAAGTAAACCTGCCGATCCTTTCGCTATCCAAACATGATTTCATATCATAGGGTACATATAGGCTCAAGGGGTGGTTGTTGGTGAAACAGGGTTCTCCTAGGGTTATCTGAGACTTCTATATCGATGTTATAGTAATCTGTGGTATGGAGATATTTCTCTATGTCCCCTGTATACTAGACCATTTCCATTATGGCAAAAGCCTTTTGAGCCTTATGTAGTACAGAGAATCGTTCTGTGAGTTCCACTCCAGAAGTAACCCACAAATCACGTCGCTCATATTTGGAGAATCCGAGCTGCACTGTCATTTTCTTCCTGTGAGTTACTATAAAAGGAGCCTCTTCTTTTCCCTCAATTCTTCCTAAGCCATACTTTATAGGCTCGTTGTCGCCCTGCAATTGGCATGGCCTTCTCTCAAAGTACTCTTTACAACTTAATAACCATACTTCTATATCCTTAGTAGGCTTATTCTCTAACTTGAATAGTGGATCCGCATAGCGGTGTTTGGTCCTGGGGAATGCTGGCCCATGTCCGTCAAGTCTTGCATCTGCCTCAGATACAAACCTTCGAAACTGTAAGGGTCTTCGAGATGGCTCACCTCATAGTCTTGTGGGTACACCGCTCGCTCTTAGGCCTAGGGCATCGTCCCGCGGGTTAGGCGCACTTGCTAGTGGAGGCAGTGGTTGGGCTTTCCCGCTATGTCTGTCTCCTTCACCTTGGTCTACCCCTTTTCATGGACCTCAGGAAGGGATATAAGGAAATTCTCCTGCATGAGCAGTGGGCCGTTTTTCAGACACTGCGGATATTCCACTGGTTGCGGTGCTATTGTCTCCCATACACTAGGTGGGTTTCTAGCCACATGTAGTTGAGTGACTGTTTCTGTAATTCATGCTAACATGCAAATCATCTGATCTGTATGAGCATTTTGTAGAAGTTCAGCAATTTGACCAGCTACAGCTTCTTCCAATTGGGAATCTTTGTCAAGAGATACCTGCCCTGTTGTACCAATGTTAGGGTGAAGTTGGGTAATTGCTGCCTGATTGTGTGTAGCTCGTTGTTTCTGAGCTTGTAACTTTGCCTCCATCCTCTTAGTTGTTGTCGTTTGCAGAAATCATTATCTCTGCGCCCAATATTGCTAACCAGGTATTGACCTGTTTTAGTTCTCCTCATTTGATTTATTCACTATGTGCAATTCGGTATACATAGTGCAGAGGTTGGTACGCCTGAACGTGCACTTGAGTTGACAGTTCATGGTATGCCATGTGAGTATTGTCAAATGATTCCTCTAGAGTTCAGTCGAAACAGCCCCTGGCTTGTGCTAAAGGTTCTCCCAACTTTTTCCAGGACTAGGATTCTTGTTTACTGAGGTTCGAGGGTACTGGAGACAGCACCTCAGAGCGATTTTCTCCCTCTACAGGTGAGTCAGTAGTGATGGAGAGACAATGGGAACCTTGAATGTCATGGTGGATGGTGGCTGCCAACTAGAGATAATTCTTCACTATCAGACATGGCCTTGTCCATAACTAGTCAGTTGTCAAGAGGACAATGTTTAGGAGCCGAGTAGGTATATTCCGATCCCCACACAGAGTGTGTAAAGCATATGTTTGAAGTATAGGAGATGGAGGTTCCACTTTCCGCGGTGTCATAGTCAAAGAGTGGGTGCCACCGCAAGGGTGACCCTTGTCGTTCATTATAGATTTCTGAAAAATGCTGGGGTGTAGTGATAAGTTTTGTATCATGGAACTAAGTGGGTTCATAAGGGACCGATAGGAATTCTATCTGCGGGAGAGAGTCGTAAAGGATTTTTTCAAACAAGAAAAAGATCTTTTTAGAACAATATTCAAGGATACACTCATCCTTGATGGTGGAATATGCTATGAGCTTGTGTGATTCCACTTGTATGACTTCAAGGTAACTAAGAGTCATGTATTGAGTCTTGGTAACAAGGAGAAATATCAGTATGCTGTTAAGGGTAGTTGATACTAAGGGCTAGCTATTCTAACTAGGCTTGTAATCTACCTTTTTAAACTGAGATTATCTGGAAAAGTGCGAAGGGAGAGACTTTGAATAAAACCTATAATATTGATAAGATATCTTGTCCGTTGCTTGATAATAGGTAAAGCTGGGATATTATTTTTTTATTATGTTTAATTCAGTTTTTATTCATGTTTAAGGTTCAGAATTTCCATGTAGTACTAGCTATGGCAGTAAACAAACCTCCTCTCCTGCCCTGAGCCGGGAAAGCTATAGAAAAACCTTAAGTAAAGCGTGAACCAATTGGTGTATAAAACTATCCTAACAAGCCGCCATGCAGTAATCACAACCAGATAGTCAACAAACCCAATATGAAAACAACTCCAAGCCCCCGACGCCGTTGCCGTTACAACCACAGCGAAAGAAAAAACCGCACCAAATCTTTCGCTAAGCTTCCACCTCATTGGCTAAAAACCAATTCTCATTGCTTCCCCCTACCCCTTTAAAGACTTTTTATCAACAAATTGCCCTCTATTATTTATTTCCCATCACCTTTTATCAACTGAGTCCCTTGTTTATCCCCTCTGATGCCTCCGTGGCTAAGAGGCAGAGGTAGGGGGGCTGCAAACCCCCTGGCAACCCCCTTCCAACCACAAAACATCTTTGAAAACCTATCCTCGCCTACCGACACCCCGATGGATGAAAATGCCATGGAGGATACTCCTTCCTAAGTCCAGACAGTTGGAGGTCCTGATCCCTCCCCCTCCAACACTAATGCCTCCACCTTCCTCACCCTTGAAGGAAGACCCCCCACAATTGAATTACTTACCAGTAGACTCTATACCGTCAACAAAGCACACAATGAAGTTTCAGATAAGCTTGACGCCCTCGAGCAACACCTGATGGTGGTCCAAGAATGTCATATCCAGGACACCAAAGACCTACACTCCTTGATCTCCACCCTCACCCACCAAGTTGCGCAACTTCAGTCACACCAACTCCTACAACAACCAACTACCACATTACAATCCACACTACCTCCAACCACAACTACACAAACCTGGGCCCAAAGAGCTGCCAAAGCCTCCCCAGTCAAACCACCTACCACTCTACCCACCAAGAACTCAAACACTGCCCTCCTCACCACAGGCGACCGTACGATTATCATTGAAAGAGATGGCACAGCACGACCTGATGACACCAATCACCTTACCATTAGCGATACAGTCAACACTGCAATCAAGAAACAACTGATCTCCAACAAAGAGTTCACCCCCAACTACGATGTACGCCTTATTACCAAGGACAACATCCTGGCCTGCACAGTTCTCAAAAACCACTGCTTTGCCATTGCGGAGGCTATCAGAGCCACCATCCCAGCTGCCAGTGGCCTCAGAAAGGATCAGATCTGGCAGAAGGTTATCATCCATGGCATACCCCCCACCTCTACTTTCCCTACAGTCCAAGCTGAGATTGAAGCTCTCAATCCAGGTACCCACATGCTACGCCCACCCAGATGGCTCACCACTCAAGCCCAACGTCAGGATTAAGCTGCATCAGCTCTGGTCCTCACATTTGCCGGCAAAGCACCCACAGACAAAGCCCTTAACAGAGGCCTACCTCTCTTTGGCAGAAGGTCCAAGGTGCAACGCTACCTTGCCTTTGGACCTGACACCCAATGCACCAGATGCCTGGAATTTGGTCACCACCCAACCCAGTGCACCAGAACCCCCCACTGCGCAATCTGTTCCTTGGAACACCCTGCTCACCTCCACACCTGTGGCAGATCTGACTGCCCCACCAAGGGCAAGCCCTGCCTTCATACCACCATCAAATGTCTCAACTGCGGCAATGATCACCTGGCTACCTCCAAGGAGTGCCCCACCTACCTTCACGCACACCAAGAGCCAACTGAGAGAAGGAACTGGGCTACTTTGGTTTTCTTACTATAATTTCCTTATACTGGTTAGGCTTATGGCGGATGGGAGGATTTCATTTGTTTAGGGGTTGTTAGCGTTTATGACTTGGGTCCACTCACAAGCTGCTACAAACATATATGAGACGGTGGGCAATGACCTGGTGCAGGAGGCGCACCTCACATGTATGTTAGTTACCGCTTCATAGCCTCAGGCTCCATAAGCGTAATGACCTATAACAATAATAACAATAATAACTCTAAGCCCCAACAGTGAACCAACCAAATGCAATAAAAGAGAACACAAAACAAGAAAACCCTTGCACCCAAGACCGAAGTCAAACCAAACCCCTCGGTACCAGATACAGGTAGTTCCAGCTCCCATAATAATCTGGCAATGGCACAAAATAGGAAGACATTCCTGAAGGCATATAGCGCGGCACCGAGAGTGGAAAGGGGCCCCCTCAGAAGAGGAACCTAAAGAAGTGAGGCCAGCTTCTGGCAGGGCCCAGTGCTGATTCCAGAGGATGGAGTGTCAGCCTGGGGGTGGTAGTAAACTACAAGCTGAGGGGGGGCAGTAAGGTGCCAGATAGGTGAGCAGTAGGGTGCCAGCCAATCAATCATTAGGAGGTGAGGATGCAGGAGGGGTAGACCCAAGGACCAACGGAATCGTGTGTGTGGCCATCTAGGCAGTTCTCATCAAAGTGAGAGTGTGGGAATCGACCATCAGAGTGTTAAAGCAACTGTAGTCCTATAGAATGTTTCCCCCTACTGCAACTCTATCTCCCTACCATATACGGAGGTCAGCGGGAATTCCCGACTGTGCAAATGTTAAGCAATGCGGAGCAAAATGCTATGAGAGCCAAAACAAAAGCGGGGAAAGGAGTGGAACTATCAACAAAGATGGCAGAAGAGGAGAGTTGAAACTCAAAGGGGTAGACCTTAATGAGAACGGAGAGGAGGGAATCATTAAGACAAATGCCCACTTCAGCATGGCCAAAGGGTGAGGTTGAGTCGAAACGAAAGTGGTGATGATTTCCTGATGTGTGGAGATTTCAATCAACCGGTGGGTAGAGGAGACGGACACTGTAGTTAAACCTTGGTATGAACTTCGATATTTATATCCATGTTCCATGTGTTCAGGGAATACATAGGCTTTACTTATAAACACCTCTCTAGTCACTATTTTCCTTCATCCTCAACTAAGAGCCAATCTCCTTAGACCTTGAATCTGGTTTTCCCTGCACAGCTAATGGCATGATCAAAGCTCTTCATTCTCTGACGGGGTAGTCTCCCACTCGGACAGAGAGGCTCGAATCCGTTCTGCAGTTCGAACAATAACCGACCTGTTTGGAACTTTCCTATAGTTTCTAGGAACACCAAGTGGGCAGCTTGGTCGTTGATCAATTCTGCTTCCTCCTGGGTTACCCAGTCCTGCATTAGGCCTTTCAGATAAGCTGTTATAATGATTGTTCCGATTCCAGTTCGGCTTTGCCTGCATCTCCTTATCAACATGATCCGATAGGCTCGGTCAATCTATGATAGGCCTTGTTTATCTGTTTATCACTATTTTCTATCTGAGATAGCCCATTCATTACTAACCTTGAGATCACTAGTGCGTTATATTGTCCTAATAACTTCAAAAGGATATAACTCTACAAGTATCTTAACGAAGTCGGTGGGATCCTTTTCACTAACGTAGCCAGAGTGGTCCACCTATATTCGTTGAGTACAGCATCCAGTCGGTCGGATGACGACCACGTATTCGGGCTTAGAAGAGTTGCTTCAATTGTTGGTTATTCATTGTAAATGAGCAAATTCACAAAGTGCCTGTGTTAACTCTAGTGGGCATGCCCGGGCTGCATGGGTATAATTGTCAGTGTTGGTTAGGGCTCATGCTCTTTCCCATCCTGGGCGACCTGTAGTCCTCTCGGGAGTTATTTGTACCTAACCGAATCTGGAATTCAGTACTCAATATGGCCCCTTTGTATTCAAAGGAAAATCACTCAGGCTGGTTAATCCTACTGCCTCTTTGTAACTATTGATGAATAAACTTATAAGGAACTCACTGATCATAGTGTGGTGGTGTACATGGACGCTATCCTGGTGTTACGATCCTATGTGGTAAGCTGGTTCTGCAACAGGTAACTACTTCTCTTTGGGTTGGATGAATATGACTGGG
>QFET01020937.1:0-32610 GCA_003316355.1 Tuber calosporum | reverse complement strand
CTCCCCTACTCCTTCCTCACATCATGGGTCGTGCTCTGCCCGCTAACGTCTCGCGCCCAATTTTCCTCCCCCACCCCTCCACTCCACTCACTCCTGTCTTTTGTCCAACACAACAGCCTTGGGAGCTGGGATGTGTTTCTTTCCTTATTTAATTCCTCTGCGGGTTTATCGCTCCCTCCTTCTGTTGTTTGTTTACAGGATCCCCCTGTTTACAGGGGCCGCCTTCTCACCTTCCATGGGTTTTCTTCCTTTCACCCGCCCGCTTTGTCTTCTGGTTCCCCTAGGGTGGCTTTTTATGTTTCTGCTCCCTTGCTCAAGTCCTGTATTATTCTTCCTGTGTTTTGTGGTAGGCGGGATGTCATGGGCTTGGCTTTTTTCCAGTGCACAACCGCCTTTAGTTTTTCTTTTCCTCGTTATCGTATCTTGAACGCCTATGGTAGTTGGCTTTCTCCTTCTTCTCCTTGTCGCACTGTTCCTCCCTCTGTTGTATTTCCCTCTGTTGATTTTCCTGTTTTAACCCTGGGAGATCTCAATATTCACCTTGCTGCTGCAAACCCCCTACACGACTTCTCTCATCAGGAGCTTGCAGCCTCATCCCCGTATGCTGACAGGGCCTCTGCCTTGAGTTTTTCACTCTTAATCACTCCTGGTATCTTCACTGGCTTCCAGTTGGGTGGCTCTTCCCGCCCTAGTGTTATCGTCCCTGGATTTGTTTCCCCTGCTCTTGCCCCCTATTTTCAACTATGGGATACTTCCCTTCCCTCCACTGGTTCTGACCATGTTCCTATCTCCATCACCTTCGCTCACCCTTCGGCAGCCAGTCCAGCTCCGGCCCCTAACTGGGCTTTGACAGTGTGGCCCGCACTGGAGGAGGATCTTAAGGTGTTTTCTGTCCCTAAGGCCCCCTCTCTCCCAACAGCCTCCCCCCTAAGCACCTGGTTCGACCGTTAGTCTACCCGCCTCTCTTCTCTCGTTAAGGAGCACACCCGCGTGTCCTGCCCCTCCATCCACGCCAAACCCTGGTGGTCTCCTCTACTCTCTACTCTGTGACGGGAGTTCCACTCTGGCTCACTTATGCCTAAACGCCTACAGCGCCTGCCTGGTGCGCAAGACGCTGCCCGCCTCTCCAAGCGTGGGTACTTTAAGGCGATTAAGGCTGCAAAGAGGGCCCACTGGTCTGACCTCCTCATGTCAACCACTCCCCGCACTATTTGGACCACTAAAAGGCTGGCCCTTGGCTGCCCCACCCCTCGTTTCCCCTCCCTCCCAGGGGCCGATACCCTTGAGGGCATGAACCAGGCCCTCCTTGACCACTTTTTCCCTCCTTGCCCTTTTATTTCCCTCCCCTCCATTCTGTGCCCTTACGGGGACAGCCCCCTCCTCACAACTGAGGCAGTGACTTCCAATCTGGCTCGCTCATCCTCCTCCTCCGCCCCCAGCCCTGACACGATCCCGTAATCTGTCTGGAAGAAGGTACATGCTGTCAACCCATTGATTCTCACCCATCACCTCGGCCCGCTCCTCACTTTCGGCTTCCACCCTCCATCTCTAAAAAAGGCAAATGGGGTTATCCTTGATAAGCGCGGCAAATACTCTTATGATTCTCCTTCTTCCTTTTATATTATTATTCTTCTTCAAACCCTGTCCAAGATCTTGGAAAGGGTTGTTGCCTCCAGTCTGGAGCCCATCGCCCGTGCCGTTGAGCTCCTGAGTCCAAATCAGTATGGCTCTCTTCCTGGTCTTTCCTCCTTTGATGCCTGTGCTTCTTTAGTTCACACTGTCCGCTCCTTTCAACGTCCACGCCTCAAGGTCTCCACCCTCTTCCGTGATATTAAGGCTGGCTTTGACAATGACGACTCATCTGTTTTGGCCGAGTCCCACAAGCAAAAGGGGGTCAATCACTACCTTGTGGTCTGGGTCAGGTCTTTCCTCACTGGTCGCACCTGCTCCTTACTGTTTCAAGGTTCTCCAAGGACCTTTTCCCCTGTTTCTGTCGGCACCCCTCAGGGGTCCCCTGTGTCTCCTTTGTTGTTTGTTATTTATGTTTCTTCATTGCATTTTTCGGTCCCTAGGGGGCTTATTCTTTCCTATGTTGATGATTTTGCCATCACCGTGGCGTCGCCTTCTTAACGTGGCAATGTTCGCTCCCTACAGCTCATTTACTCCCGCATGAAGCATAGGGCCTCTATTCGTCGTGTGTCCTTCTTGGTCCCCAAGACTGAGCTGATGCATTGGAGGACTCCACTTCAGTTGGGGGCACTTGATTTCTCTCCAATCGCTTTTGATTCGCTTTTGTTCTCCCCGCAGCACCAGGTTCGTTGGCTGGGCTACTGGTTTACCCCTTCTCTCTCCACTCACGCTCATTTTTCCCGACGCCTTTCTCTTGCCCAGGGTGCTTTTTCCACTGTTCATCGGCTGTCACCCCCAGGGTCTGGCCTCTCCCTCCATTTGTGCTACAGGCTGGCCGTCTCCCTTCAGTTACCTATTCTCCTTTATGGTGCAGACCTTCTGGTGCCCTCCTGCTCACTTTTGAACCGCAGGGAGGTTTTTTGACGTTGTGTTCAGCGATGCGTCACTAACTGTTTTCGATCTACTCCTACCCTGATCCTTTCCGCAGAAGCCTGCCTCCCCCCAGTCGCCTCCTTGGCCAGGCACTGTCGCCGCCAGGCCGCCCTCCGGCTGGTGTCCTTCCCGCACTCCGCCAGTCCTGCTGCAGCTCGCCTTCCACCTGACTTTCCTTCGCTGCTACAATTCCGCGCACCAGAGTCATTCCACCACAGTTTAGGCTTCTTCCAGGCAATGTTATGCCCCTGAGTTGGCGAACGTCCCCCCCTTCACCCCCGGTACGCACACACCTTCCAGTTGATGCTCTTGCTCATCTGGCACTACCGCTCTTGGGCTCGTTGTCCTTTGCCCCCTTGATTTGGACGGATCTAGTATCCTTTCCCCCCCCTCTGCCGCCTGCAACAGCCATGACCTCTGCCTACTGTGTTCTGCGCCGGAAGGCTCATGCTCTCCTTATGGATGACTAGCTCAGGACCGCTCCTCCTCCTGAGGATTATCTTTTCACCAGGCACCTGTCGCCTTACCCCTTTATGGGCCATGGGAAGTTCATTGCCGGGCGCGTGCATCAGATACGCTCACACAAGAGCTACCTTGCGGCCCACCCCTCGTGGTTCTCCGTTGGCCTTCCCACCCTCGGCCGCCATTGTGGGGAGGAGGATGAGACTTTCAGCCACGCCATCCTTCGCTGTCCCTCAACGGCCCTTGAACAGTCACGCCACCTCCTAGGTGTTACTGATATTAGCTCTGAGGCCCCTCTCCGGTCCTCCCTCCCGCTCCTCCTTGCCCTCAGTCGCTTTATCCGCGAGACGGGCACCGCCTTCCCCCCCCTTATGCCTGCCCCTGGGCGCCGCTCCTCCTCCCCAATGATCTTCCCCCCTTCCCCTGCCTCCTCCTTGGCTCCTCTCCTTCATTCTTCCTCTCCTCCTCGGCCGCTTTAGCTTATATTTTCATTAGCTTGGGTCTGCCTAGGTGTATGTGGTTGTGTTTCCTTTTGTGTTACAAGTTGGCCCTCGTATCTCGGTTTGTTTCATTTACTTTTTGATTAACCTTATGTGGTGACGTGTCTTATGCAAGGCATTACAGGGAGCTTTGAGGGTGTTCATTCCTTTGGTTGTTCGTTTTGGATTAAAGGTTTTCTTTACGCCATATCTCACGATGCATGCGAGTTCTTGTACATTAACAAGCAATACATGATATAAAAAAAAATAAAATAAAAAATAAGACACTGATAGCTAGTTCTTCACGTAACCAGCCAAGTTACTTCCTATGTTATATTTTATCTATTAGTTCAATCAATACTTTATTCTTATTACAACAATGTGTTCACACCACCGACCGAAAGGTGATTTAGAGAACGTATCGCTAAGGAGCAGTCGCAAGGGCAAGGAGTGAGAGGACTCAGCGTTCCCATGGCTACATAAGGCTACGTGACCTGACGAGTGCTACGACCATCGGTACTTATCGTTACCTGTTGCAGTTGAAGAAGATAATGTGCCTTGTCCGCCAGTCTAGGGATAGGTTTGTAATACAAAGGTCCTTGCTTCAGGTAAAAGCCATGGTGGACAGCTGAACTATCGCAGCTGCACCAAGCCTTCAACAGAGAGGCAAGAATATCACGCATGTCGCCCTCCACCACCCTCTCCGACAGGGCTCGTGCCTCCCGCCTCGCGTATTTCAAGGCCATAAAAAAGGCCCAGGCATCACATTGGAACTCTTTCCTCGCCAACTTGGACTCCAAATGGGTGTGGGCTACCCGCAGGATCGCTAACGGGCGCCCCACTGATCAGTTACCCTCCTTTCCCAACGCCACGACACCAGTCGAAGTCAACACCTCCCTCCTGCATCACTTTTTTCCACCTAAAGACCTCCAATCCACGCCATCCATCCTGCGACCGTTCGCCGACTTCCTGCCACTTCAGAACAGGTAGTCTTCCTCGGCCTCCGCAAGTCCTCCAACACCTCATACCACGGGCCCGACCTGATCCCCTATGGCATTTGGAAAAGGATCAACAACCTCAACCCCACCTTCCTCACCTCCCTCCAAGGTCCCCTGCTAACCTATGCCTTCCACCCCTCCTCCCTTAAAAGAGTCAATGGCATTGTCCTCTCCAAGCCTGGCAAATCTGATTATAACTCTCCCTCCTCCTTCCGAATCATTGTCCTCCTAGAAACTATTTCCAAGATTCTCGAAAGGATAATGACAACCCGCCATTAGCTAATGGCAGGCACCGTTGGCCTCATCCACCCAAACCAATGTGACTCGCTCCCCGGCCTCAGCACCTTTAATGCATGTGCTGTCCTCACTCACAAGGTTCGCCTGCTGCAACGTACAGGCCTCAAGGCCTCTACTCTCTTCCTTGATATTAAAGGAGGCTTTGATAATATTTCCTCTACTTGTTTATCTTCCCTACTTCGCGCCAGAGGCGTATCTCCTTATATGGTTTCTTGGGTTCGTTACTTTTTGACTGACCACAAATTCCACTTGATTTTTCAAGGCTCCCCTAATATTTTCTTACCTGTTCAAGTTGGTGCCCCCCAGGGCTCTCCTATCTCTCCTTTGTTATTTTTAATTTATGTTTCCTCCCTGCACTTGTCTATCCCAAAGGGGATTATGTTTTCTTAAGTTGATAATTTTACTGTCAGTGTTGGGTCTGGGTCATACCGGACGAACACACAGCTTCTTCAACACTACTACACCCGTCTCTGCAGGACTGCCACCGCACTTGGAGTCTCCTTCTCCATCCCCATAACCGAACTCATCCACTGGCGAACTCCAAGGGATCGCTCTCCCCGCTCACTGGCCCCGGTCTCTCTCGATGGGAGTCTCTTCCACCCCTCTTACATAGTCCGATGGCTAGGATACTGGTTCTCACCCTCAATGGAAACCTCCACCCACTTCGTCAAAAGACAAGCCCTCGCTCAGGGGGCCTTTGGCCTCATCAGGCAACTCTCTCCTCCTGGCATAGGTATAGTCCCCTACCTGAACCCCAGACTGGCCATGGGCCTGCTGCTACCGATCCTCACCTACGGAGCGGACCTCTTCATTCCCAACGCTGCAATGATGGGTAAGATAGTGGTCTTTTGGAGCAAGGTCCAACGATGGGTCACTAACTGCTTCTCATCGACTCCTGTATCTATCCTTCCCTGTGAGGCTTGCCTCCCCCCTCTCAACTCACTCCTCCCCCATTGCCGCAGGATGGCTGTACTATGGTTAGCCTGTTCTCCTCCAGAAATCAACCCAGCCGCAGCCCGGCTGCTCCCATCATTTCCATCGTTCTCCAACTTTAGGGCAGGGGACTCCTCCCGCCACCTGCTTCGTGGCCTTAGGCCCAACAACATCCCCCTCCGCTGGAACTAACCAAGGCCCATACCCGCCGTCCACTATCACCTCCCAATCGATCGAATGTGCTACCTCTTGGTCAAGGTGGCACCGGACGGGTTCAAACTCCCACAGATAAACTCAGACCTCCCTCTGGGCAATGTTATAGCCCCCCCTCCTCCGATCCCAGGTGCTATCTCCTACAAATTGATGAAGGGGGAGTGCAGAAAGGACCTTCTCACTGATTGGACACTCCTGTCCCCGCCCCCTCATTACTACCAGTACAAGCCGTCCCTACGCACTCATGCCTTCACGGGCCTTGACCGCTTCACAGCTGGGCGAATCCAGCAGATGCCCGCTGGCAAGAGCTATCTTGCTGCGCAACCATCATGGAACGATGCCGATCACTCTCCCACCTGTCCTTCCTGCGACCCAGAGGACGAAACCTTAGAGCATGCAATTCTCCACTGCCCCTCCAAGTCCCGAGAACGCCAGCTCTACCTTCCGTAGCTGTCTACAATGGACCATGGCTCTCCGCTTTGGGCTTACCTGGACATGATCCTTGGTCTTGCCTCATACATCCGCGCTACTGCTGCCTCCTCCTCCTCCGAATATGACTCAGACTGAGCAGTTTGACTTTCCTGCTATATCTATCCTTTCGGTTATAATTTCTTTAGGTATCATTTCATTCTATACTTTCTGAATTAGTCGCCATTGGTGGGCGCGGTAACAGTATGGCCATTACTATGGGAGAACTTGTTGCGGTTATTTCTTTTGTCTTGCACGTTTGGAATTAACGTTTCGTTTATGCTATAGCTAGCGCTCCATCCAGGTTCCTGTACGTTAACAGCGAATATATGAGGTAATCCAAAAAAAAAAATCCTTAAAAACCCCTTAGTTAATAGATCATCAAGCAAGGGAGAAGAGACCTTAACAATATATTCAGTTATTAGTCTAAATAACTTTATAAAGCTTTCGAGAAAAACCTCTACCCTTTTATCTTTATTCTTTCATGGAGATTTCCTGACAGTTCTCCTACCCACTCGATACTAGCACGGCCTAGGTAATTCAACAGTACCGGATTTGCTACCCTGTAACACTATATTGTCAAGCTCCTGTCATTTAAGCAAGTCAACATTCTCTTATGCCTAGAGAATGCTTCGACCCTCAAAGTTTTCATCAGTGCCACCATTGTGGGCACTGCCGACCAATCAACTTTGACCACGGATATCCTATCTGCTACGAAGAATGCGCTCTTGATCTACTTGCAGTAATACTTCAACGGCTTACTCAAATTCAGCAAAAATACACGGAACATATCTATCGACAAGAAAGACCCCTGATCTCTGCTTTTACAAACAGGAAGTAATATTCTACTATAGCCTCCATTTGAAGAAATAGTTGCTACTGACCTTGCCGAAATACCGTTTTTTTAAGAAGTTGAACTATTTTGGTTTACTAAAACCTTTTTTTTAGAAAATACCTCTAAGAGCATAAGCAAGCACCCATGGCAATAGCTCGCGATGACACTCCAATTCCTAGTCCTTTGGGACCTTACCGCATGATTGAGGAAGATTATACAGAATCTACTCCTTCAGCAGCACTAATTCCGTCCTGGAGTCTGACCAGCTCTCCCATTACACATTTGAGTTATCCACCCTACCATCCCATCGTAGGTCAATATAATAACAAGTCTTTTTGGACTAGAACTTTCTGAAGAAGATATAGTAGTGAAGAGGCACTACATCTGTTACATAGTTGAGCTACAGATGGCGTGTTGAGTAGTTTATGAGGTAAGAAGGTCCAGCTACAATATATATGTCGGAATAATCGGACTTCAATATCTGATGCAAATAGCAACCAGATTCCAGGCTTCCGGAATCATTACACCAAAGGTGTTTGAATGAAGATCGGTGACCATGTGAATATCTTGAGGTTTAAGCTTGCACATATGCCTGATACTAAGATTGAAGAGTATCTTCTGATATGGTAATTAAAAGACCATAATCCCGATACTGATTCGAATTAAAGTATGCTAAAGTGGTGCTCTGAGTACTCTCAGAAAGATTGTTTAGTCATGAACTTACATGGAGTTTATCATATCTGAAGACCTCCTAGGTGAACATTGTATTCTGATTTATCTAGTAGGAATAGAGTTGTATACAGGAGAAGATGGAAAGGCCTTCACGGTCAATTAGCTACCTGAATACAATGATTAAACTGATATTTTCAGTTACAAAAATATCACTGCCCTTTCCCAGCATACTGAGTTTGATCATACGATAGAATTCGAACTTGGAACCAAGCCACCCTCAGAGCCAATATGGTCTCTCTCCAAGCAAGAGTTAAATATTTTTTATAACATCATCTGAGAAATGAAGCAATAAGGAAAGATCTGGTAGTTTAGTTCCCCTGCTGGTGCTCTAATCCTAGTTTTCCTGTAGCCAAAGGGTAAACTTCATTTATTCTTGACTATCAAGGCCTCAATAAGGTTCCAATCAAGAAGAAGGGTCTGTTGCCCTTGAGGAGTCAGCTTAGCGATAGGCTAGGAAACGCCAAAGGGGTCACCAAGATGAACCTGAAGAATGGATATTATCTGTTGTGTATGGCTATGAGTGAGGAATTAAAACCACTTTAAAAAGTTGCTATATCCTGTATGAATATACCGTAATGCGCCTTAGGCTATGCAATACACAATCTACCCCCCAAAGTACCATAAATAGTGTATTTTGAGACATCTTTGATCCACGTGTCATTGCAGATATGTTAAACATCCTAAAATACTCAGAGACAATCGTAGAACATGTCTCGCTTGAAAGACAAGTGATGGAAAGACTTTGCAAGCTAGGTCAATGTGATAGCACTATGATGTCCACCTTCCACCAACGTAAAGTTGAGATCTTAGGCTACGAGATATCCAACCATGGGATATCTATGATGTTCAGAAAGGTAGAAGAGACCAAGAGTTGGAAGACTACCAGAATGAGAGTTACGTTCGGTGCTTTATTTACTTGGTAATGATCTACTGTTGCATTAAAAATGGTTGCTGCAAAATCTCTCAACTGTTAACTGATCTTACTAAGAAGGATTTAAATTGTGACTGGACTGTTGCCTGTCGAGCGTTTATTCAAATATCTATAAGAGTTGTTCACCACTGGTTACATTTGAACAAAGTTTGATAGCTCTTGATGAACTAAGTTGGAAACTGATGCCTGTGTTATTGCAATGGGTTCAGTACTGTCCCAACTCTTGCATGACTAAAAGTAGTATCCAGGTTCCTATCACACCAGGAGGTTCTTGCCCGGGGAGGTGTACTACAGCGATCATGAGAAGGAGATGACAGCCAGAGTATCTGAATTCAAGTCAGGGGATCCTCTTCTGTACACAGTTGAAGACCAAATAGTGCTAAATACTGATCTCAGGAAATTTGAGTACTCCAAGAGTATAATGGTCTTGAACCTAGGCAGCACTGCAGGGCAGATTTCCTCCCCTTATTTAACTACAAAGTGGTTAACTACTAGGGTCGGTTGAATGAAAAGTCCTGTGTGTTATTGTGGCATAGGTACCACCATGCAGAAGGAGGGAATCATCCACTACCTCAAACATTTTTTTGTCCTGGGCAAAGGCACATCCACAGGAGCACGACCTTGTGCGTCTGCATATTCTTCTGATCTATTGGTATTATTGGTTGCACCCAGATATCCTAAACGCTGTATCGATAGTAACAGACTCAGACCAACCATACTTTGCAGTTCTCAAGGTGCTACCAGAGACAGAAACGAATATTGACCAGTAGTTTGAGGTATCAAAGGGTCTAATCACTTATAAAACCCTTTAGAATATCCCTAAGGACACCGTATTGAAGCAGACAATTGTGGAGGCAGATAATGATTCACGCTATACTGGATATTTTAGAACATTTAATATTGTGAGACAAAGAAACCAATTTGCTATTGTCCAATATGGAGAAGCAGGTAACAGAATATGTACATACCTGAAATACTAGTCAAAACCATAAGAGAATAAGAGAGAAGAAGTGTGGCTTGCTGCAACTGGTTGAGGTTCTAATAAGGCCTTGGAACCCAATATCAAAGCACTTCATTGTAGCCACACCTATTTCATATGGGTATACAAAGATATGGGTAACTGTTGATATATTTTCGAAGATAGTCCATATTATCGCTCTAGCTACAGAGGTGCCCATTTGGGAACTGGCTCTTAGCTTCCACAAGGACATGTACAGTTTGTATGGGCTTCCAGAATCCATCATTTCTAACTACGGTTCCAGTTTCACATCTAAGTATTGAATGAGTCACATAGAGTTACTCTATATCAAACTTAAAGTGTCAACCGTTTTCCAAACTGAAACAAATGAGCAAACTAAAAGGCTAAATCAGACTCTGGAGTAGTACTTGAGAAGCTTATGTTCATACCAGTCAGACGATAGGGCTGCATTGTTACTGCTATCAGAACAAAACTACGATATATCAGTATTCTAATCTTCGTAGATATCAACCTTGCAGCTGAAATATTAGTTTGTCTATAGACTAACTGGCCTACCACTCAGTCAGATGTTCAAGGAATACACTCAAAAACCGAGCTTGTCATAAAGAACTGGTAAGGTATTTGGCAGGCCATTAGAGAACCACTACAGAGGGCCCAGGAGTGACAACAGAACTGGCATAATCAAAGGTGACTATAATCTATGAAGTATGTGACCCAAAAAGATATTAACCAAGGCAGTGCAAGGAAAGCTGACCGTGTTATGGTGGACAGTACAAATATTGCCACTAAGTGACAAAAGAAAAAGCTAGACAATAAATGGTTTAGCCTCTTCATAATTAAGCGAAATAAAGCACCACGGGCATATGAGCTGGAAGTCCCTACCCAATGGACAATCTATCCTGTTTTCAATATTGAACTCCTGGAGCCATACTGAGAAGATCTCATCGTGAGGCCGGCATGGGAGGCACCTATACTAGACCTTGTTAAATCTAAACTCATCTATATATTTGACAGAATAGGAGATAGTCACTGGTATTGAAGTACCAAAGCTAAGTTCTCTAATCAGTTCGTCCAATACTTGGGAAAATAGGAAAGGTATAGAGTAGAAGCATATTTCAGGAAACCTTTCAAGATGTTTGAAGGAATGTCAACCAAAGCAATGCTGTGTCTTGATAAACCATATACCACCAAACCATGGGATTATCAGATATGACCTAAGGACCAGCTGATGGTACTTGTGCCCCAGAGTAGCCTGTATAAGGAAAGAGTTAAGTCAGAGAAGAGCCTTACGGAAGACAGGAGTAGTGTAACGACCCTGGATCAGTTGGTATAGCTTGCCGAACCTCGGCCTAGCCAGTGGTCTGAAAGGACCTGGAGAGGAATGATACAAATTACTAGGAAAGGTTACCTGATACCTATTGGTGCTTTGACTAAAGAAAGGTACTTACGCACAAAGTAAGGTATGGTAACCCAGCGAAGTTCAGTAACCCTGATCAACAACTGAATAGGGTAACCCACTTACATAGTGTACACAAGAGCCATGGTTACTTAGAATAATCAATTTATACTTGTGAACCCAAGATCAGAGCTAGGTAGGGTGACCCGCTTCTGCTGGGTAACCTGTGGCAATATTGAGACAGGGTTACCAGTGATGTAGGATAACTGGAAACTACAAGAAAAGCGGGTCTGTAAGGTGGCAGCCGTCAGGCCTCGCAAAGCTGCAAAACCACTTACTTCATTGTCTTCAGAGCGAGTGAATATGATAGTCTGATTAGACGACTGGTATACCGAACATCAATGGCGTTTATACCAGCCTACAGTGCAATTAGGGATATGATCAGGACTGGTTCTGCTACATTAGACTTCTCGTAAGTGAAAAATGATTCTAAGTTACTATACTCTAAAATTATACGAAACACGAAACTCAACTTACATTACCCAGAGCTCATTTGGGATGATTTGGGATCCTGACACATGCATTCAGCCCCAGAGTTCACTATTTGAATCACCGTAGCAAAGCTCTAGAGTTGCCTAATAGCTAGCAAAATTACTTGAGCCAATAGTGTCATTTAATTCTGTATAAGTCACCATTGTCCACCCGTGCGGATGAAGTCCACATGATATATGTATGGCTGGGTGACCGCCGCCCTAGGCAAGGTGCTAGTATTAACACCTGCAAGCACTCTGAATATTCTCTAGGTACCTAATATCCCTATATAATGTAGGGTATTCTTTCAGAGAGGGTATCGGTGAGTCAGGTATATACTGAAGTAGGTCCTGATAAAGGTCTACTACTAAGGCAATAAAACCCCAGGTGCTATACCATTACTGAGGCACGTTACAGGACTCTAAGGGTATAACATATTATTAAGATTGAGGTGGTTAACGAACTATTGAAGATGGGGGCCCCCATTTAGGCAACATATTAGTACCAGTCTCGGGGGGAGGCAAGTAGTCCCTAGAATAGCTGCCGATTGGCTAGGTAAACCAGGTTGACTGCAATACTTCTATAGACGGAGTGGCCATTGGGGATTTGAGTCCTAAGTGAGATAATGAATCCCATGTTGACCTCACAGTAGGCTACTGACAAGTCTAAGATCAGAATGGTTTTTATCTCCTGCGCACATTTTTGAGTTGAATTGAAGAAACCAAGAGGATTAGTTGACTCTCCTTATCCGAGCAGTCAGCAAGCTCCTGAAGCTGACCTTGAGCGAACTTGGCGTTCATAAATTCTCAGTCGAGAAGGGTGATCATTTATTGTCTGAGTAGGGATGGGTGTCAGTCGCTTCATAATTCTACCTAAATAAAGGTCAACAGCACTCTACTTCGATAACTAATTGTCCTCCCATGGAGAACTTCAATTGAGTGAAGCTCCAGCCTACCAATATTATATTTTATTAATTTCATAAAATTATCTATATCTTTACCTTCCATGAACCTTACTTTAAGACTTTGGGGTAGTGGCAAGCTTAGGATCTATCTTCCTAATGTGTGCCCCTTGTGTCGCAGGTTATTGGCTATGCATAAAGTCAGCCTGATCATGGTGCTCCTAGAAGGGGCCAGAATTAAGAGGGGCCAATGCAACCATGTGCATAGCAGCGAGGATATAGCTCTCTGGTCTGCAAATACCTTCAACACAGGCAAGGAGTTATGTATATAGGGTAGTTTTCAGAACAGACAGGAGTACAGTTTCGGCAGTCAGTTATATCAGCATCGCTCCCTTCGTGAATAGAACACTCTGGTTATGAACCCCAGAAAGGTAGATCACTTTGGTGAAGATGTCATTCTGTTAGCCAGTAAGTTGCCTTATCAAAGAAGATGCCAGAAGAACATAGGTCATATTGGGATGACTGCAGAGTTGCGACAGGCCATTGGGCTGGAGATTCTTAAACTGGAAACCTACCTTGACTACCTTAATCTATTGCGTAATAAGGATAACCAACTGGAGGATGTAGTATTTTTCAAAGGTATAGATATTAAGGACTAACATACTGCCAATGAGTAAAGCCAATGAACAGTCATCTACCACAAGGCAAGAGTGGCTTAACTAGTGAGCTCCTGGGAATCACAATCCCAAAACCCTTAAGATAATAGTTCACCTCATTTGGGTTAAGAAGTCAAAGTATAAGGTAAGTTTAGAGGAAAATCCTGGTAATACAGAACAACAAACGCCTGTGGCTGAATCAGTTCTTTTGTTGTAGGAGGCAGGGTGACTTTCAGAGATTTTGTACTGCCTCCGAACCAGTTGTACAGTCTATCAAACTTGCTCAAAAGTGCAGACCTTCTGTAGCTCGGCATGGTACTTCAACAGTTCCTGTTACTAAACATAGATGCAGGAAGACTCCTCCTATTGGAAAATAAGCTTACCGAGCTCTGCAGATCTACCCTTATATTGGAAGTTGATACCAATAGTAGTGCATAGGTAATTCATCTCTATAATACTATAAGAAACATAAGGCTGCTTGCCACTTCTCGCTATTAGGCCATTCGGAAAACAATAGAATAGAAGTTAAATTAGATAAGGTAAGTCCCCTGCTTCTAACCAGTAGATCAAGCTGATTCAAGGCTGTAGTGCAGGATTGGGAGGTGGCTTTCTTTTGTATCAAATTTTGCCAGAATGGTTTTCTTATTACCTTTCATTCATTACTTTATTTGGGGAAGACCAATAGTAATGGTCTTGTTTCTCTACATTATGTCACTTAGGTACTGCAATCAGGCAGGACTTGAATAGCAATTGAAATTTATTGCCAAGTTTTCCAGAGGAGGGTAGAATACCCAAAATCTGGCAGGTGTGATAGTAAATACACAAACTATACTTATTATAACGTGACATACATTATGATGTTTAAGCGAACAAAGTCTCTTATAGAAGAAAGACCTGCTAAGCGGCAACTGATAGTTGGCTCATAGCCCTACATCAGGTCAATACATGTAAAGGTCCACTTAGACTAGAATTTTTATAAGTAAAGTTCTAGTGAAAAAGCACTACTTGTAGGATATTGTGGTACTACGGGTACCAGCTTGAGCAGCTCATAGTTCACGAGAGACGAAATAACATGTGTTTGTAGAAAATATCACTCCCAATATCAGATACAAGTGGAAACCAGATTCATGGGAATGTGGATCCTTACACCAAAACTGTCAGGATGAAGATCAGTGACCATGTGAATAAGATCACGTTTGAACTTGTAGAAAGGACCGATTATAAGGTAAATGGGTATCACCTGATATCTTAGTTGATATATCACAATCCTAACTTTGATTTGAATAGGACTACACTCAAGTGGTGCTCAAGCTACTGGCAGACATATTGTCTTGTTGCTAGGCAATGAACGGAGTTATTCACAGCAGAGAGCTCCTAGGCAAGTATAGTATTCCAGTATATGTATTAGGAATGGTGGTGTATACAGGCGAGGTAGGGCAAGATATGAGTGTTAGTCACTTACCTGAACATAACTACTATGTAGATATTTTCACTTAGGAAAATATTACCAACCTCACACCGGATCCAAAGTTTGATCATAAAATTGAGCTACTGTGTGGGACTTAGCCGTCCTGCGAACCGATATACCCCTTCTCTAAGTGAGAATTAGATATACTCTCTAACTCCATCCCAGGAATAGTGGAAGAGGGCAAAATTCTGCAGTCAACCTATTGTACAGGGGTATGGTTCTGGCCGTCTATAACGTTCACCAGATTGAGAGCAACGGGGACACATTCTTGGCATGCAACGGTAGGTTAAGAGTACAAAATAGCCATTACTTAACCTACTCTTGCATGTTAAGACTGTGTCACTGTTGCTCTCGTTTGGGTGACCGTTATAGAGGGCCAGAACCATACCTTATCCTGTTTTTATGTAACCTGCCTAAACACTTCTATTAAGTATCGACTATCGAGGGCTAAATAAGATTAATATTAAAAACAGGTATACCAGGCCTTTAATGAACATGCTGCATGATTGTCACGGAAAAGGCACTGTGTTCACCTAGCTGGAGGTGAAGAATGGCTAAAGTCTCCTCTGGATAGCTCTGGGTAATAAGTGGAAGAGTCCCTCCTGGAGTGGTCATAGCCTGTATGAATATGCCGTGATGCTGTTTGGACTATCCAATGTACCATCTACATTACACACTATGATTAGTAGCATGTTCAGAGACATGATCCATGCTGGAGTCATTACCTATATGGATGATATATTAATATAATCAGAGACAATTGAAGAACAGATCTCTCTGGTACGTGAGGTGATTGAGAGACTGCAAAACTAGGTTTTTGTGTTTGCATTATCAAGTCTACCTTCCACCAACAGGAAGTTGAATTATTAGGCTATATAATATCCAAGTATAGGATATCTATGATTGCCAAGAAGGTTGTGGAGATGAAGGGTTTGAAGACTCCCCAGAATGTAACTGATGTCCAATGCATCATGTATTTTGCAAACTTCCACCGTTAGTTCATAAATAGATTAAGCCAGTATTGAAAACCATTCACGGATCAGACCAAGGAGGATGTATAATGGGACTGGTTGGCTGCTTGTGAGCAGTCATTTAAACCTGTAAAGTGACTGTTCACTACCAGTCTGATCCTGATACACTTTGATGGCTCTTATCCAACTAAGTTAGAACATGACCATAGTGATTCTGCATTGGGTGCCGTGCTGTCCAACTTGTATGATGATAAGATATCGCATCCTGTAGCCTATAATAGGCAGAGGTTCCTACCAACGGAGGTGAACGACAATCTTCATGATAAAGACATGATTGTGATTTTACCAGCTTTCAAGGAATGAGATCCTCATTTTCACTTAGTTGAAGACCAAATAGTGGTATATATAGACAACAACAATATGGAGTGCTTTAAATATACCAAGGTCTTGAATTGAAGGCAGCACCGCAAGGCACAATTTTAATAGCTGTTCAACTTCAAGGTTGTATACTGAGAATGCCTGCTGAATGAGAAGGGAGATTTGTTATCGCGGTACTGGGAATAGCTCCACAATAGGAGATAGAGGTGATCCTGTCGCACAAACATTGTTTAGTCCTGTCAGTGGCACACACAACAGGAATGTTTTTACCTGCAACTACATAGTCTTCGTACTTTTTAAGGATTTCGCTTAATATCTGACTTCAGGCCTAGTTACCTACTAAACCAGAAGAGAACCAAGTCTACCTGATAGTATTGAAGGCAGTAGCACAGAAGGAAGTCACAGTGGACGCCCACTACGATGTGGAAATGAATTTCCTTACCTACAAGAACTGATTGTATATTCCTAGGGATGAGAAATTGAAGCTAATAATTAAGAAAGCAGGATATGATTCACATGTAGCTGCACACTTTGGAAATATATAAGACAATAGCTCAAAATATGGTAAACCTCTACTGGACCAAGATGAAGAAAAACATCACAAAATATATTTGAATCTATGCTGTTTACCAAAGGAGCAATACTAGCTAGCATAATAAGTTTGGCTTACTTGAGCCTATTAAAGTTGCCATGAGACCTTGGAATGTGATTACAATGTACTTCATTATGGCCCTGTCTCAGTCTGAGGGACATAAAATGGTTTTGTTCATTGAAACCATATTTGTGAAAAAGGCTCCCTTTGTTCAGCTAGCAACGCAGATAACAATATAGGAAGTATCTCTTATCTTTGTTAATGAGTTTTGGGGATTGCACGTGCTGCCAGCATTGAACATCGATAATCGTAATACCAGATCCACATATAGGTTTTGGATGAGTCTTATTGATCTACTACAAGAGAAACTGAATATCTCGCCTACTTTCAATCCCAAAACCCTAGGGCAAACTGATGTGATTAATCTGACACTGGAACACTACTTCAGAAGCCACTCTTCATATCACCAAGACAAGTCGGCTGCATTCTTACTACTAGAGGATTATGCAAACAAAATGTCAGTTTCTGATCGTCTAGGGTATATGCCTTCAAGGCGACTTACCGCTTTGTAGCTAGGGCTAATTAGTCCGGGACAGTATCTGAGCATTAAGGTATACCATTAAACAGTCACCGAGTAGGTAAGGATTGAGAAAGCAGAGAGCATAATATTAGAGATATATTACGGGAGGCTCAGCAAGGACAACTACAATGGCATAACCAGAATTCTCTACCCTCTTTGCAGTATGTCACCATCAAGGATGCAGCCCATGGCAGAGCCTAGAAGGCTAGTCTTATCATACTTGATAGATGCAATATTCGTAGCGAGGTACATATAAAAATGCTAGACTACAAAATGTTTCAACTATTCGGCTTCAAGCGAAAGATCGGAACACTGGCCTCTCAACTGGTACTGCCTCAACACTGGACAATCCTGCGTGTCTTGAATTAGGAACTCTTAGAACCTTACCGCAAGGACCTGGTTAGCAGGGCCACTAAGATGGTACCCATACATGACATTATTGACACGGAGCCGAGTAATATAGTAGAAGCTATTATAGACTTTTAGTGGTATGCAAGGGTGAAGTCTAAATTCCCTCCCCTATTTGTAAAATAATTAGTATATTACATAAGTTATAGGAACAGGCAGAACTCCTAGGAACTGTTCCAATGTTAGAACGGACAGTAAGTACAGGGTTGTTGTATTTTCATAAACGGTAGTCTATTAAGCTAAGGGATTATCAAGTATGATATAGGTACCGAAAGTAGTACTTGAGGAAGAATTCTCCCACACAACGAAAGGTCCAAATCTCCGAACAACCTTAAGGATATGGGGAGTAGTGTAACGACACCTTAATCACTTAGTATTGGGTCCCAAACCTTACCCCAGCTAGTGGTCCGACAAGGACATGCAGAAGAACGCTATATTGTGTCTGTAAAGTGATTTGACAACTATAGGTACTAAGACTGAGGAAAGGTAGTTAGACAACCAGTTAGGTAGGGTAATCCTGCAAGGCCATGTAACCCTGGTCTATAATTGAGGAGGGTAACCAGCCTAGGTACAGTAACTCTAAGCCAAGGTTGGGCAGGGTAACCTACTACAGCAGAGTAATGCAAGAGCAGAGTTAGGTAGGTTAACGCAGTTAGACAGGGTAACCCAGTGTACCAGTTTGACTGACTAACTATTTAGACACAGTGACAGTGTAAGAGGAGAAAACAACATAAGTGGTAAAAGCGTCACATGGCGTCGCACATGTGCGTAAGTACATGAATCGTAGTTCCCATATCGAGTGTTAACAATGGATATGTTACTTGTAGAGTTTCGTGAATGCAAATGGGCGTTAGGCAGGGTTCTGGCATAATTTGAACTATGATCTAAATGAGTTACCCTACCTTTGTTTCTGTGTATACTGAAAGAAATCTCAAGTCTCTATACTCGAACCTTACAGGAAACCCGAAACTCTACATCAATTGTCCTGATGTCACTCAGGACATTTTGGCAACCAAACACCCGTCTCGGGCTGTGGCATTCCCAATATAGGTCACTAGGGTAAAATGCTACAAGTGATAAATTGCCAGCAAAGTTACTGTGGCAGAGGATATCATGTGACACTGTATAAGTCACCGCTATCTACACGATATATGCAGTGGTGAGCAACTGCCGGCCCGGGTGAGGTTTTAGTTTGGACAATAGCCGTCAAACTCAAGGTACGCTAGGTGCTCAATATCCCGATAGAAGGCAAGGTAGTTCTTGTGAAAGGGTCTATGGAAGTCGGGAAGATACAGAAGTATGTCAGGTTAAAGGTCTGGTAGGTAGGGAACAATAGCCCTGGGGCTAGACCATTACAGAGGCAGGTTATAGGACTCTCCAGGGATTCAGTCTTATCACGGTTGATATGGTTAACAAACTATTATTTATGGGTAGCACCCATTTAGCCAACAGTGTAGTGACACTCACCAGAGGAGTTAACTAGTTGCTTGAATTGCTCCCTATTGGCTATAACGAGCAGGTTGACTACAATGCTTATATAGAATGAATCGCCACAGGGCAACTGAGTCCTACTTGAGATATTGATTCCTATGTCAACTTGACGGTGGGCTACTGATAAGTCTGCAATCTAAGAGATTTTTCTCTCCTGTATATATAATTGATATATATTGAAAGAAAGAAATCGGATTTGTAGATTCACATAATATGAGTGATCAACAGACTCCATCAAGTGACCCAAAGGGAGCATGGCTAGATAAACCCTATGTGGAGAAGGTTGCTCCTTTATGGCGAGAGGAGGTAGAGGTGTCGTTGGCTTCATAATTCTACTTAAGTAAAAGCCAACTGCTCTAAACTCTGATGACTAACCATCCTCTCTGGAAGAACTTGAATTGAGTGAAGCTCCTGCTTAATAATATTAAGTTTCATTATTTTGATTCCTTTATCTCTGTCTTTACCCTGTGTGAATTATACTTGGAGTCTTTGGTGGGGTTACAATCTTATGATCTCGCTTCCTATCAGGTGCCACTGTTACATCAAGTTTCACTATATATTCAACTGTAATATACTACTATATCATACAAAACCAATCTAAAAATTGTTCGAAATACATAGAAACTATTATAACAAAATAATATATATTTTGATATTAATATGAAATTCTAACTAGATATCTACATTATATGTTAAGGCTCTTTAGGCTTTCAACCTAGAGGTCCATTGTGTCTTGACAGTTCATTCATACTACTTTTACTATCATTTTGGTATATTCATCTTCTATTTCTTAGGCCCAGTTGGGCATGTAACTTTTAAAGCATAGGAGTGACTTTTAAAGCATAAATTTTGCCATATTAAAGTTTTTATATAGGGGGGTGTTCGGCGTGTACAAAAATATCAATATATTTTTTTTGAGTTTTTAGATTTTTATTGTATATATTTATTGTAGGGCTAGGTTTAGAATCGTGAAATGTGATCCATGTTTTTGAATATTGTAAAAAGATTATAATATTATTATGTGTTAAAAAGGAACTCAGAATAGAGAGAGATTTATCAAGCAATACACACGCCTTTATCACCTATATTCGTTATAATAGATGAGCCCCTACTACCAAATATCAATAGAGCAGAAGCCCATGATTCGGAAAGCTTGTCGTCAGTTGGAAGCCTCTCCGATTCCGACTCCGAGTCTGTTTAGACCAATCTAGACTCTCATATTGATTCTACCTATTTATTTTGAATTAGCAGCAATGCTGGCGAACATATCGGCAATCGATTCGGACCTGCAAGCCTTCGTACATAAGTTCTCACAGGTGAAGCTTATTTGGAAGAACTTTAAACAGTACATACAACAGAGCAACGCAGGCTGGAGGTTTTCCACATGTTGAGAAGAATGTTTTTTCAGTTGTGTGTTGTATTTGTTAGAAAACAATGGTCATTTGAGAAGCAGCCAGCACATAGCAGTTAAAGAACAAGTAACTATATTTGTTTGGACTGTATCTCATAATAGCTCAAATCGTAGTGTACAGGAACGATTTCAACAAGGTGCAGATAATTTGAGCCGCTAAGTTTTTAAATTTTTTATTTTTTTTTATACTTATTCCCTTAGGTTGAGAATTGTTGAGTGCTAATTATATTTTACACAAGTTATTTTAACCGTGTTCTAGATGGTTTGACAGTATTTGCGGACCAGTGAATCAGGCCTCCAGCAGATGAATGTCTATACGAAGTTTGCAGGGACCCCAAGTATTATGGCTTTTTTAACTATGTTCTGGGTGCTATCTATGGAACACATAATACTGCTCATGTTCCAAATGTCTATGTCGCCAGCTATCGTAACTGTAAGGGGTAGATCTCCAAAAATGTGTTTACAGCCAGTACCTTCAGCATGTACATCTACTTTGTACTATCTGGATGGGAGGGCTCAACTCATGATGGGGATGTGTTTAAAGAAGCTTTAACTTTAGGATTTTGTGTTCCTTAGGGCAAGTATTATCTTGGTAATACTGGGTATGCTCTTAGCAGTACATGCTTGAATCTATACCATAGTATGAGATATCATTTACGGGAGCACTATCAATCACGAAACAAGTCAGTTCAGACCAGCTCTTTTAACCAAGTTACAATATAAAAATAAACTGCAGAATTGAGCTATCTAGACTCAATTGAATTATAGGCCAAGAAATAAGCAGGAGCTCTTTAATCTTCGCTATTCTCACTTACAAAACGTGATTGCGCGATCTTTTAGAATTCTCAAATGTCGGTTTTCTATTCTGACAAGAGGGATGGAGTATCACATGGTTAGTCAAGTAAAACTTGTGGTTGCCCTTATGGGCTTGCATAACTTTATTCACAAGGAATTTCCAGAAGCAGAGCATGTTCTTTCTTCTTTCAATAAACCAAGTTTGCTCTCACTTGCATTCACCTTCTATTTCTATCAATATCCTCTTCTGTCCTAAGTTTATTGCTAACATTATCAAATAGAGACAGTTCACAAAGAGGGCCGCAGGAGTCATATGTGGGAAATAGTGATGGAGAGGAGGAGTGTATGAATACTGACAATGGCAGTCAGAAAGTAGCAAGTGTAGAAGTAGAACCAGCTGCATGAGCTATAGTGGAGATTAGAGAGCAAATAGCCAAAGATATGTGGTGTAATTATCAGTTGTATCTTGAGCAACATAGATCACATTAAGAAGTTTGTCACATAATAGTAGGTTGTGATCAAAAAAATAATTCTATTTCTAAACTAGAGATAGAAAAAAAACATACCACTTGGAATAAACAGTTTAGCTTCCAAACAGTTCCATTACATCCCAATTTGTCCTCTGATCTATGCATCTCTAACTATCCCACCTGATAGTCCAATAAACACAGAAGCTTTTGCCCTATCCTCAAAAATAGAAACTGCCTTCACTATCTCCTCCATCAATAGTTTATGAGAGTAGCTTTCTTCAAGAATTTTAATAGCCAGCTCATGTTTGTACTGGATGCCATGTTCTCTTAGGTGAATAGCTTCATTTGTTGCTTGAGTAAGTGCTGTACTCAAGGAAGGTTGTGTAATCTTTGTTTGCTAGCGGCGCTTACGAACTGGTTCAGATAAGGGTAACGCCTTTGGGGATAGAGAATTTATAGGTGGATTTTTGAGAGTCTTGGGTGGATCTCCGACTGCGTAAAGAATTTGATCCTTGTCAACTGACAATTGGAGAAGCATGCCGATTTTCAAACTCAGGATATCCCAGCCCATCCTGGAAATCGAAGTCCAGAAGTCTTGACAGATCTCTCACAGAATGTGATTGGGAAACTCCTGTTGCCATCAATTCTGTCTCTCCACTCTGGGAACCCTCACGTTCCTCAACCTTGGACTGAAGAGAAGCAATACAAGCAAACTTGCCAGAAGCTCACACTCCCAGAAAGAGACTGGCTAATAAGTTATACAAAGGAAAATGTTTATGCCTGTTCTATCGTAGCCTCTTTATGACTCTATCAAATAATTCAAACCAAATAGTTTTTGAAACTCTATAATGGACTAATAACCTAACTCTAGATAAACTCTCGACACCTCAGCCGAGGCAGTTGGCAGACCTCAAATATGTTCCCACCCAAACCCCGAATTTTGTCAAATAGCATGAACAATATCAAACTCCTTCTTTAACTTCATAATTATCAGTACACAACTCATTCTATACTAAAATATTCCAAGGAGAGAAACTAGAGTAACTTGATGTAAAACTTACTATGACTTCCTTACTTTTTGCGTCAGCAATAGTGAAAGGTTTATTGCTAGCATCCTTATAAGCAGTATTTAACTCACCGACAACACTCAACCAAACTGATTTCTTGAATACATTCTCTTGCCGATCACCATCTTCAACATGTCTCAATTGAACCTACATCAAGAACCTTTACTATCTTCAACCCAAACACTATTGCCCATTCTCACACAATCTAACCTGTTCAATAGCTGTTAGCTGATTATAAATTCATAAATAGTTGGTGAGAGGAACTTGCAGCTTGAGTCAGTAGAGTAAAGAAAACAAAAGAGGTTCCTGCACTCATGGTGTTGTGAGGTAAATGGAAAGAGGTGAGTTGGCAGTGAGTTTGTGGAGTATTTTTTGTATGTTGTCATATCTACAAAAAATATTTTCTAAAGGTATGGTGCTTTGCAACTATAACATCCACCAAGGCCGTTGCATCATGAAACGCTCAACCCTCTGAGGAAGTAGGTCTATACCACAAAAATCCTAAATGCTTAAGTGCCTTTGTTCAATTCACACCAAATGCTTACTTTTTTCTCTAATTTTATTCTTATTTACTAGGCAGTGTAGATATTCAAAATTATTTCAGGAACTAAGATAATATTTAGAGTGGGGAATGGTTTTTTTTAAATATAGCAAAGAGATAGTGAAAAGTATATTTACATACAAGGGTTACTGAAACTAAAGGTCAGAAAGAAGCTGATGAGACTTGTACTTTGTATCTACAAGTTTTCCATACTCAGATGAGGCATAAATAACATTGCTGCGATAGGCTTCCATGATATGTACAGTACGAGCATGATATTTCTAGATTAATTCTGATGGAATGGAGTCTAAGGCCTTAGGAACTAATTTTTGTAAGGATTCAAAATCATACTCACAATGCTTTCTAGTATACCACTTCGCAGCACCCTAGTAATTTTCAATAAAGTTCATTTCACAATGAATGGCTGGATAAAAAATAACTATATGTCCCGCATTCTCAATCGCTTCTTGTAATTGAGCCTTTTGTACTTTGAAATCTGGTTAAGCAGCCAATAGTGCACGTGTACAGCAGATTCCACATTGAAGAAAAAGAGGATTAGGCTTAAATCCTTTTCGAGTTTTGGTTGAAATAGAACATTGAGCGTGAAAATTGGGATTATTGTTTGGCCAGAGTCCATATTCAGTTAGGAATAATCTGCGCCCTTTTGGTATTCCATTGGGAAGCTTCATTGATTGAGTATAGCCCCCACCAGGTTCTCTTACATCAATGATAAATGTATCTCGCATAACCTTTTTTTTTTGTCCTCCTGGCTCCAAATTCATTTCAGATACTCTAAATGCATCCTCGGCATATTTGAGATGGTTGCGAGAGTTGTCGAATGCCAATAAGGCCTGGCATCCGGGGAACTCTGCCTCAAATGCAGGTATAGCCTTATCAATCACCTGTTCCAAAAGGTGATCTCCTGTCCACCATACATCTCCTCCACATGACATGATTACAGAAGCTTTTCCACTGCCCAGACGACTAATTGGGTTAAAAAGTCTGACACATGAAGACCCTTGCCTCTGCCTTTATTGTGTAAAGGCTTATACTGCTCATTAACCCAATGGTAATGTGTACCATCATTGCAATCGGAGGTACCTTCACCCTGAGTGACAAATACAAGTGGTTGTTGCTCCCCATATCATAGTTGTTGAGTTGGTAATTGATTCAAATTCTCGTCCCTGCAGAGTAGACACTCACAATATGAATCAAGGAGAGGAAGGAAGTAATTCTGGCAATAATGCTTGACATCTTGTCATTCATGGCCATCATTGCAAACAGCTTTGCGGTATTCTTTCCACTTGAATCCTAGTTTGCGGAGCCAGTGAGAGGCAGTGGAAGACAAGATTGCTAGAGTGACAACTCTAGTAACATTGGCCCTTGAGCGGATCCTAATCTCATCATTGTTCGCTTCCCAGTATTTTGTTACTACTTGTGCAAGTCCATCTGCATTTAACTCTATTTAATATATATTAGTGCAAGGTTACTTTTATAAATGAAAGGAGCAACGTGTTAAGAATAAAACTTACTGTCTGTAACTGAATTAATTTATTTACATACAGTAAGAATAGTTTCTGGATCTTCAAGCATGGCCAGTCTCTTCTTGTGCTGGCCCAGCATTGGCTGCTCAATAAAACTCTTCTTAATCCAGGAAACCTCTTGTCGTAAAATACAATATTAGATTCTCTCTCCCTATCCTCCTCCATCAGAAACTATATTGGCCAAGGCCTTACGTGGCTACAAGGGAGCTGATATTCCAATAAACAAATCTGGTCCACGCAGGGCCCTCTGCTCTTGTCGAACCTGTAGTTTGAGAAATAAATATACACGATTATACCAGGCATAATGAAGACCATGAACCTTGGGCTTATGGTTTCCTGGTTTTACAATTTTTTACAATTGCTTTCAAAGCTGATTGTAATATTTGAAACCTTCTTTTGTATGGTAGATTATTTCCACCTGAGCGACAGGGCCATACTGTACAAGCTGCTTGAACCTGGGTTTGTTCAAACTCTGCAGCCTCCTCTTCAGAGGGTAGGCTTACTGGATTTTCGGGATTGAGGATGGGTGGATAAGATGCTTGGAGGAGGGCATTGGCAGCTTGTGCGCGCTGGCGGAATTTTCAAACTCTAAGAGTGCTGGTTGGAACTATTTATATATTAATACTCATACAAGTGAGAGGAATACCTGACTTGCCTCTAGTGGTGATGAGGGGTAGAGAGGGGAAGCTATGGCTAGCAGAAGCCAAATTGGCCTGTCGAATACGCTCCCTTCTTGCCCGACTTTGCAGGGTTGACTTATTAAGCAGTGGGGAAACAGGCCTGGGATCGCAGGTGAGAGGAGGCCCTGGAGTTGTGGGAGAAGCAGGAGTGAGATTGTGCGTCAGAGGAGCTGTAGAAGCTGGGGGAGAAGCAGGGCTGGGAGTCCAGGTTAGAGCTGGCCCAGGTGCTGTAGGCGGAGCAGGTATGAAATTGGAGGTGGATGGCGGCCGGGGAGCCGGTAGAGGGGTAGGCATACGGAGCTGCTGAGAAGTTGGTGGAGCCAGAGTACGGATCTGCTCAAGGGTTGGTGGAGCCGGAGTATGCAGTTGCTGGGCTGGTCGAGGGACAGGCATTGATAGTGATCATAGGGTTGGTGTAAGAGTTGTCCGGTGGTTTCATAGGTGGATTGAAAATTCTAACATCATAAATCTTCCACAAGGAGCCAAGCATCCAATCAGGTAAAATCACTACTTCTACACTAATGCCCTAGTTCCTCAGAGGGTTGAGAGTTTCAGGATGCAACGGCCTTGGTGGAAGTTATAGTCGCAAAGCACCATATAAATCTTTTTATGGCATTTGCCCTAACCTCTATTTATGACTGTTTTTTCTGTTTTTCCCACAATTGTAAGAACAATGCCGAATGCCTATATATTTTTATAACACTGAACGTTTTTTCTTAGCATATATGTCATTTTCAACTTTTATTGCAATATATTTTTATTGGTACATGCCGAACAGGGCCTTACTTAAAAACAATGTTCTATATATACATAGAATTGTTACTTCTTCTCACATAGATTGTTTTCCTGATTTTGATTCTTTTAGGCTTAAAAGTTTTAATTTTTACTCCTGTTTAATAATATTTTTTGAGTAACTAAATTTTGAAAAAAAATACCAAAACTTTAAAACAAAAGAAGACAGGAAGTAGTTGTCCCATTTAGGAAGGATATTGTCCTAAACATACTCAAGACACACAAGATTCTTTTAGTGTAAAAATCTACATTTTTTGTATTTTTAACTTTTTTAAATGCATAAAGATAGATTTTACAGTATATATGTCTCCTGCATATTTTTTGCATTTATTGATATAATATACTTGATATATCTATAAACCTCATTATACCAAACAAAAGTCTACGATGTTGGATGCCCAAGTGTAGGTTCTAACAAAAGTACTTTCTAATCAAAAAAGGCTTTACCAGGTTTAACTATTAGTCAAAAAAAAAAATACCTACCCCGTTAGTTAAGTGGAGATGTTGAAAGTAAGTAATCATGTAGTGTTTTTAGTCAAATATCTATAGAGTTGTAAAACCCGGAGAATTCAAAAATGGGGTCCTTTTACTTACTGCCTGGGGAGAGTATTATATTATCCATAGTCAATATTCTTAGTAACTGTCGATTGTTGAAAAGAATTAGGTATGATATTCAGGGAATAAACTTTAATTATGAACTTAAAACTATAAGTAACTTTATATTCTACAAGTATTGATATTAGTATTAGAATTCTTCTTATTATTATTATGATTCTTATTATTATATATCTATTTATATCTATATTCAAGATAGAGAATATTTATACAGCACTTACTAGGCAAGACACAAATCTTCTTTCTAGTTTTAATTTCAAAAAACTAAGAAAATATGACAATACAAGCTAAGGCCAAGCAAGTACAAAACATATCCTAATCAGTTATCCTACAGTACATATTAACTCCATAGCTACCTGAATTAAGTTAGGTAATAAACATTTCACTACATACCAGCACCTAACTATTCAAATACCAAGAAAGAAATACAAAAAAAGTAGAAATACCTGAGATCTTATGACTAATCCATATATCAGTTGCTATAGCTTAGGAAACCTCCACCTTGCCAGGATCCTTCAGGACCCTGGAGAGGGTAGGCATCATATATGGTAATGGAAAATTCAACCTTGTACAAACTCTATGACCAAAAGTGTAATAATATTCTTATAATACTGACTATAATAATAGGATATACAATTACCCTACTGGTAGATTGAAGGAAAATGAAGTAACGAGAGTGATAATTTATGCGTAATTATTATAAAACTGGAACCCTCCTACATATCATTTGGTCTAGCTTAGTAATCCTGGGCCCAGAACTGAGTCCCAAGGGGAAATAATGCAGGATGGTATTATACATCAGCAATAAAATTCTACCCATTGGAACCAAGAGAGCACAGTCAAGACGGATTAGTTCTGCATTCATTATTTTATAAATCCCCCACTTCTGGGCCCAGACCCTTTGATTCACTTAAGTCTTATGTATTCCCGCGTTATTTTTGCATCTTTGCCCTCGCAACCACTTTGATGCGAACCTAATGCATCCTCAAACTCCCTATATTAGCTCTTGATAGCTGCTTTCTATCCTGAAGCCAGATAGCAGATCGCCCTTTTCCCATGTTAGATATCACGCGTGGTTCGTTGTATGCAAAATAAATTTGTCTGTCAACATCTATAATTTGGAAATATTTCGAACTGCACTCAGCTGCGGTCATGTAGGCTTGCCCACTTTTCATGTGACCTATACAGACCCCTGTGGTCCTCTTCAGCTGAAGTTCTTTCAACAGCCTTCCTTAATCCTATTTAGTTTTCTGAATAGCTGCAGAGAGGAATGAATTCAGAGAAAATGCACATTAGGAGTCGGGTTATAGGTGCTGTGCGATTTGCGGATTATTATAAGCCTTTCGAGAGACTTAATTGGAGATGTGTCATTATGGGATTCTATTAAATTAATCCACTGTGGGTCTTATCTTGTTTTGATTTATTTTGAGTTTTAGCCTTTTAACTGTTTATTCAATAATAGACTGTTTTCGATTTACCCAACCGTAGCTAGACCACTGAGTATATATATTTTATCTTTTTATTTGTAGATAAACTTTTTATCTAGAATAATTCTATATCTTACATTAAGCATGTGCAGATCAAGCTGATTATTTACTATGCATTGGGCTCCTCTGACAGGAATCAAATGAGCTTGTCTAATCAGTGTTCATAAATCAAGTATCTGCATAACTCTCCCTTGGGCCACTCACTGACTCGTATATGTCCTCTTGAGATTTGAAATATTCCACTGTTCCTTGGATTAAGTAATTGGACTAATCTCAGACCACTAACACCTGCAGCTTCCCTCCAGACATTTTGTGTCTTAAAAAGTGTTAAAGATCTCGCGAGTGACCCCCATTGTAGTTACAAACATCTCTCGTCTCTGCCGAAATGCATCCATTGGTAATTATCCCAGGGCACAGTTTTTTGAAAGGTATTGGCTCCAGTACAGCCAGCATCATAAAAGAGAATCACTTAGGGTTCTTGAACATTTGTGACTGGAATTTCAGGTTGGCTATGGTGCTAAACAAGAAGTAATCCTACCATATCAGCAAAAAAGAAATGTGGAGTCCAGTACTCCCTGTATGTCTGATGCTATAGAAGATGTAAACGTAAACTCCCAACGTGGATGGGGGCACCAAGACGTATTACGTACGGCGGCACCCATTTTGCATTCGGACGCAACAGGCGTCCAACAGCAGACGCTTACGAGAAACATTTAACATACGCAAAGGACACTAGGGGTCTCAATCAGGACGGCTGCCGACGCTGGTTCCCTCTAGCGGAATCTTCTTTGCTTATCAATTGCTTTTCCTGGAGCCTCTCTCTATCTAGTCTCCCCACTCCATTCCTTCCTTGTAATAGCTTATTTCGTACTTGCTTCCTCCGCATTTCACACAGTGCTCTATTCTCGAGTTCTAATCACTTCCACTCTCCCGGAGATTACAAGTAGCTTCACCTCCTACCATCTCTGTCTTCCAAACTGACTTCAGATTTCTCTGTATCCGCAAGACGTCTTAACTCTTCTACTAGCTTTTGGCTACATCCCATCCGCATTCAGCTATTACTTCCTTCTCCAGTTGATATATATCCTGATACTCTCTCCACACACTCGATTGCCACTGTGGTCTTCGTCCAATTTTCCATATCTTCATATCTTACTCTTTATTACGAGAATCTGCAGACCTATTCACTGAGTCTTAGAGAATATCATATTTTTTATGTCTCTATCAGCATAATGCTTGCAGTATCCTTTATTCCCCATATCTTCACTGATGAGTGACCTCTATCAGACCCCATTGGCAAGCCGTCACGACAACTTAGTTCCCCTAAGATACTTCTTACCTGTATGATCTACTATTACTTCTTTCTCAAGTTACTTGATATTATACTAACATCAATACCCATTTTGATCATCATAATCTGCACCACTATTGTTTGACTGCCGGGTCAAATCTTCATATGTGCTGACTACACTTGGGTTAATTAAGCCTACCAGTGGCTCTTGCACTGCCCCCTGTTATAACTCGGGCTGGATCTTACCAATTAGTGTAGTCCGTGTGTGACTAACTCTCATGGATTGTACTTGATCTTGCTCCAGATCGATTCCGAACTCTCAGCACAAGCATCAATATTGTCTCAATATCTGTCAATTTTCTCTACACATATCATCAGATCCTTTACTATTGGATTGTAACACTCCTACATATAAGTTTGTATATATTACAGAATATCAGCTCCGTCGGGGGCCTTAAGTGGGCATAGCGAGGAACAGTGTCATTGACTTGCAAAAGTTACATGAGAACTGGAGGTCCTTTAAATAGGAAGGTTCTTAGGTATCAGGTTACGTATGTCAACCCTGTTAGACACGGTTACCTTCAACTACAGTTAGGCAGGGTAATCTGCTATCACAGTTAGACGGGGTAACCCGCTAACAAACTTAAGCCGAGAAAACCTATACCAGAATTAGGCAGTGTAACCCATTACTAGAGTTAGACAGGGTAACAGGCAAGGCCGGGTAACTAGAAGCACCTATGAAAACTTGGTAAGCAGCGTAAGGCCCATCAGGCATGCTATAGTTCTGGAAGGCTAGCCCCTGTACTAACTTTCTAACAAAAAGTGTGACAATTTTGTGCGTAACGTTTACTGTAATGCTTCAAAATCTCCCTTTGGCAACCCTAATATTTCTGCCCTTGGATTTATTTGTAGGTTTAAACTGTTACCAACAAGAATATGATCTTGAATAATATTATTCATTCAGTGAGATAAGTTTATAATTTCAATAAGGGAAAGAATAATAATAATAGACTTACAAAAGATAAGGGACTAGCTCAATTTTTTAATTAAGGGGTAAAAATGATTCATCAAATATTGAGTTTTGATGCACTGATCGGCCTATGGGATCAGTAACCAGTAAATCCATGCCTTTTAAAATCTTCTGATCCATATACAAGATTCTGCCGGTAGGTCACCATCATTCTTATTACATGTTGGTAGTATTTCCAGATTAGTTTGTCTGAAACATGAGCTAAAGCCTCTGGAACAATGCCAACCAATGTAGAAAATGTATACTCACAGTTTGCTCTAGCACATAGCTTGGCCCTGCCCCAAAATTATTCAATAAAGTTCAACTCACAATGAATTGAGTGATTAAAGATGTCCAAATGTCCAGCTGCTTCCAAGGTTTCGTGTAATTCTCCTTTTTAAGCCTGAAAGTCTAGTTGTGAAGATAGAAGAGCACATGCACAACTAGTTGCATATCTTGCATACTGGCATTTTGGGTTTGGCTTTCACTATCCTGGGGACTTTCCCTCCATTGTCAATTGTCTTAATAGTCTTCAGTTCATAGGCCAAAGAACACGCTCTCCAATATAAGTTTCAATCCCTTGAGGTGTCCATCTGGTAATACCATCCTTTGAGCACAGAGAAGAGTGGGATCATCACTTTTGGTAAAATAACCATCGTGCATAGGTAGAGTATTTGCTTTTACAGGTCCAAGATTCATATTACTCACGTGTAGAGCATCAGGCGCAAATTTCTGATTATTTCCTACATTGTCAAAGGAAAATAAACCCTATGAGCCATGAAAAGAAGTTTCGAATATGGGAAGAACCTTTTCTGGAAGCTGCTTTAACATCAACTCTCCTGTCCAACATATGTCTTCTCCACACTTTTGTATTTCACAGGCATTTCCACTCCCCAGCCTTCCAATTCGAGTAAGATAGGGGGAGACATGTAGGCCTTGTCCACGTCACCTTTAGCGAAGTGGCATATGGTCTAAATAGATCTATATCTTTTTTCGTCCATTGTTCGAGTTGAAGGTTAATTCCTCATATGTGATGAAGATAATTGGCTTGATATCCAACTCAAGCATAGGCGGGTTTAGTTGTAGGTTTTCATTCAACTGCATCATCCGGGGCTTTAAAGCTTCTATCCTGACAAGAAATACATCATTACGATATTGCTTAGCATCGTCTCTCTCATGACTATCCTTGTAAATTCCTCAGCAATCTTCCTTCCAGTTCATCCGAAGATTGAACAGCCAAGCACACGTTGCTCTTCTAGACAGTGCTTTCTTAATACTTCAATGGATGCCTGCAATAGATATCCTAAGTAACTGAGTGTTACGATCCTATGCTGTAAGCTGGTTTTGCAACAGGTAACTACTTCTCTTTGGGTGGGATGAATATGACCGGGCCGCGGTAATAGTCCGGTACGGGGCGTGGCGATAATCTCAGCCACCAGGGTAGGAGTACTATTGCAACGAGTAGTACTAGGCGGATTTCCTCTATTGCTCTTAGGCCTATGCCTACGTTGTCTTGATAGCTGAACCCTATGGTTCCTATCGCACAACACCAATAGGGGAATGGAATGGTAAAGAGGTAAAGTAATTGTATAGGAAAGAACTTAGATGGTTGCGTGAAGAGTCCTAACTACAGGTCGCCTAGCTGTC
>QFET01020923.1:0-16691 GCA_003316355.1 Tuber calosporum | reverse complement strand
AGTAATAACCAACATCAAGTCAGTAGTAATAGTAGAAACATAATAGGATTCCGTTACAAGCTCCCTATAGGATTGCCTTCAGGGGAACAAACCAATACGATAAGGGTTAAAAGACTCCAACCAGAAGCAAGAATCCCACCTCGAAGTTCCAAGCTAGCCGCAGGTTATGACCTGTACAGTACCTAAGAAAAGACCGTTCCTGCGAAAGGGCAAGTTCTCATAGGAACAGGATTGGCTATCGGACTGCCAAATGGAACATATGCGCGCATTGCATCACGTAGTGGATTAGCAGTCAAGCATGGTATTTCCATTGGAGCCAGAGTAGTGGACGCGGACTATAGAGGAGAAGTTAAGACCCTCATAGTCAACACTACTGAAAATGCTTTCCAGGTACATACAGGAGACTTAATAGCACAGATGATTGTGGAAAGGATTGATCAGGGAGAACTTCATAAGGTCATGGAGTTAGATGATACCGAACGAGCAAGCCAAGGGTTTGGCAGCTCAGGCATAGGGTTGGAAGAAACCCAACCACAATTATGCTTCCTAAATTTCGACTCAAAGCACGAATATCAGGTCTCAACCGATATTACCTTACACCCGATTTGCATTAAGGGACAAACACTAATGTTCAATGCAATAATTGCGAGGTGCAAACTCAAGAAATTTGATATAAAATTCTTGGAACGGGTAATGGATATAGCAAATGAGGATCCAGATTGGCTAAGCAGAAAATAGGAGCTGGAAAGTCTATGGGATGATGGCAAAGAAATGCCAAACCAATAGACCCTAACTGATGGAATGCTCTTCTATAAAGAACACCGCCTATATGTTCCACAAAACAAAACTCTGCAGACAGATATTGTAAAAGGCTGTCACGACTCTAAGATTGCAGAACATTTCGGTCAGGAAAAGACTCGGGAAATTATCACTAGAGACTTTTACTGGAACGGAATTACGAGCTGGATAAACGACTATGTACGATCCTGTACCGAGTGCCAAAAGGCAAAGGCACTATGACATGGAGGCTTTGGGCTGTTACAACCACTACAGGTCCCATTTGCTGCTTGAGCATCTACCTCAGTAGATTTTATCACACAACTTCCCAAATCTGCATGATGCAGGCAAATCATGGTTGTAGTCGACCGGTTCACCAAAATGGGACATGTTATCAGCTTAGAAGAAAACACGACCGCAAAGAATGTGGTGGAGGCATTCATCAAAGAAGTTTGGAAACTTCATGGGTTACCCTAAGAAATCATCTCCAACATGGACGTAGAGTTTGCAGGAGAATTCTGGGAATCATTGAGCAAGACATTAAATATCAAAAGAAAAATGTCTATAGCGTACCACCCTCTAACTGATGGACAAACAGAAAGAGTAAACCAAGTTCTGGGAGGCTACCTTCAAATATTTGTCAACTACGATCAGGATGATTGGTACCATCTACTACCATTAGCCGAGTATGCATATAACAACTCGGTAACAAGCACACATAGAATAACTCCATTTTTTGCAAACTATGGTTACCATCCACAAACAGAATAGATGAAGGAGCGAGATGCTCAGAATCTGGGAGCCACTATGTATGCTCACTGGATGAAAGCGATACATGAAAAAGCAAAGGAATCACTGGAGAAGACTCATGAAGGGGTGAACAAGTATTATGACCGCATAGCGCGAAGGCAACCAGACTTCAAAATTGGTCACTTGGTCATGCTAAACGCGAAGAATATCCACACCAAGCGATTGTCCAAGAAGTTAGTGCCAAATTTATATGGCCTGTTCAAAATCCTTGAGCAACGAGGAGACCTTGACTACAAATTGGAAATATCAGAGCGATGGAAATTCATCTGGTATTCCATGTATCGCTATTAGAGCCATACCGATAATCAGTTCGACCTGGCTGAGAACAACCATCCCTGGAACCGGTAGAAGTTGAAGGTGACCTTGAATGGGAGGTGGAGAAAATTATTAAGAGTGAAATAGTCTCTTATGAGGAAAGGTTCAGAGGACGTTCACAAACGATCCAACAACTTCGATACTTTGTTAAGTGGAAAGGATGTTCCAAAGATGAGAACACCTGGGAACCACTGGAGCACTTACAGCATGCTCAAGAATTGGTAAAGGATTTTAATACGGAAAATCCTCAAATGCCAAAGTTGGGGTAAGTAGCATCTACGGAAAGGTTTTTCCTGCTATGGCCAAGTTATCGCAGAAGGTTTTTTAACCCTACCAGAAGGAGTACAAAGTGGAAGAATTGCTTCGAGACAAAGCTTGGAAAGGGGGAGCTGATATTACACCTATGGGATATGGTACTAGACTTTCGAGTCTAAAGATGTGATGATATATAGTGCCGGGAGGTGACTATATTGACTACAACCCACACTGGCAAGAAGTATGATCGTATCCAGAACTACTCAGCCTCGGTGAAAGATGATAGAGTAATTTATTTAAGTGGATCTATTACGTATTTTGCATTCTTGATAAACCGAATGCATCTGCACATGAGTGCATATATAGAGGAGAGACAGCCATCCAGACTGATCACGGGGTATTCCGTATGATGTTCGCGAATGGGCGGCATCAACTTGAATTTAGTTCATTTGGCAATAATATCGAAGGCTATCTACTGGTGGAGTGCTTGACACCCTCAGAGAAATAGACCGTCCGGGGTATCATTTGCTGAGGTGGGATCATACATCTTCAGGCTCAAACTGTGTTCGCACTTTTAAAGACCATTGCCAAAGTCTCTCAGGATACTTCTCTATATGGGTAACACAAGTATTGGGAAAAAGTGTATAAATAGTTAGCAATCCCCCATAGTTAAGGGATCATCAAGCAATGAAGAAGAGACCTTAACAATATATCAAGTTATTTAGTTGATAAGCCTTCGAGAAAACTTTATCTTTTATCATACAGTTTACTGAGCTTTCCTGACAGTTCTCTGAGTTTCTCGATACGAGCACGGCTTAGACAATTCAATAGTACCGAATTGGCTACCCTGTAACAGCTGCCTCTATTAGAATGATTGTTGGACAAGATCTTTGCACCTTTGTTTAGTTTTTCTTGCTACAAGCCATTGTATTTAATGAGCCTGCAATTCCTTAAAGATTCGGACTCTCAAGCCTTACAGCACTATTCTCTTTAATACTACAAGTTAAATGGTAACTCTATTAGTTATTTACCCTTTGCCTTGTCTATTGATGACCTATCTATCAATACTTCTCCCCCTATTCTAATAGTATCTTAGGAGCCTCTTGGGGATTCCCGAGATACTTGTGAGTAGGATACAGAAATATAGGCATTGTAACAGAATCCTACTATGTTTCTACTATTACAACTGACATGATGTTAGTTATTTTTTATTTGGGTTTGTACCTGATAAGCGCTACTATTTGGTTGTTTCTTCATACTTGGTTATGACTTCCTAACTAGCTATTCCTTTTTTGTTTCACTTATCACTACCCCACCTTGCTTCTACGCATTTGGGTAACACTCTCCTTGTGCTATACATACTGGATTTGTATAGTAATAGCGATCTTTTGTTCCTTTCTGTTTGGATTCCATTACTTGTTATGTTAGCTCCATCCTATCGCTTTTAACCCTTTATTTTTGCAATACGGTTACCTTGTTATGCTGTTTATGTTAGCATATTTGTTGGACAGGATGTTTGCACTTTTGTTAAGTTTTCCTAGCTACAATCTTTTCAATTTAAAGAACCTGCAATCCCTGAAGGATTCAGACTCTCAAGCCTGACAGGACTATCATCTTTAATACTACTAGTTGAACCGTCACTATATTAGTTCCATACCTTTTACCTTGTCTATTGAAGACCTATCCATCGACGCTTCTCGCTCTATCATAATAGTATCTTCAGACTCCCTTTGGGATTGTTGAGGTACTTGGTAGTAGGTTACAGGCATCCACCTGATACTAACCATAACCAATCATGTAAAATGTAACAAATACCAGATATTATATATGTACTAGTTCATACCTTACTCGTGCCAAGGTTGGGGTTGCACCACCCCAAGTGACAATTGCTCTCTGGGTCTCAGCTGTCGGCACTCTAAAGAGTGCCTGACAGCTTCTTGCAAATTTACAGCTCAACACAAATTTGTGGCTAACCATAGTAAATTTGTGGCTCAGCATCACTTTGTGGCTTCATCTGGCTTTGTAGCTTACAATACTTTATACCTCAATACCACTTTGTTGCTCAATAATACTTGGTAATTTAATAATAGTTGGTAGTTTAATTCAAAACTCTAAGATAATATTAAACTACAAAGTTATAACATGATATAACAAAATTGAATTTAGCTATAGAGTGTTATTAAACTGCAAAGTATTGATGAACAATAAAATATTGTTAGCCATAGAGCCAGGTGAAGCCACAAATTTAATATGGTAAGCCACAAATTTGCATTGAGCTGTAAATTTGCATTAATCTGTCAGGCACTCATTAGAGTGCCTAAAGTTGACAGCCAGCGAGCAATTGTAGGTTAGGGTGCAACCACAACCTTGGCATGAGTAGTTCAAGTAATATGAAAACAGAATTTTCCTAGTTTCAAATAAATTTAAAATATTTTTTTGCATTTCCAGTAATGGCTTAAAAAATAACTAAGGATAACACTGCTCATATCTCAAAACCTACTCTCCAGGTTGCTTTAGTTGCAACCCATTTTTCCCAACCACCACAAAAATCCTCCTAAAGCAGGTTTACGCTCATATTGGCTCATATAATATAATTTGTATAATTTTTTCTCATCTATTACAGAGTAATAAGTGTACATGTTCCGGTACCTCTATTACCACACTCTTTAGCCTTTCCTTTGTCAGATTACATTCATTTGATTTGATTTCTCATATATTTAAATTCCCTACCGGACTCTCTAGATTCCGGCGTCCTGATTCCTGTATTCTTTGGATGATCGGCAGGATTATGCCCCAGGAGTTCCCAAGGAAGGAACAGGTCATGTATACCAGTGGCAGGATAGAGGCAGTGTTGTGGGAAAGCCACAGGCTTGCCAGGACTCCTGCAGGGCCACAGGATTCCGGTAGCTGTACACCTACCGGTAATGATAGTGGCTGCGAGTTTTCAGAGCCTCAGCTCTTACAGGAAATATTTCATGTATTTAAAGTGGTCTCCTGGCTAGCAGGAGACATCAGACTTCAGACAGATGCCTAGACAGTGAATACACTTGGTTGAACGGCGATCCTATTCTTCCCCTTCGGTTTATAAACTATTATATTGTACTCCCCTTGTCTTCGTCTCTCAGCAGGTCTCCCTTATACACCAATGGGATAGCAGGCTACCGCTTAGGCTCTATTAGATTACCATTCACATAGGCTAGCGCCTGTTACATTTCTTTCACCTCAGGACGTGATATCTGAGTCTCAGCAATGAGAACATTTGGGAGGATTAATCACTCTTCCCATTTCTTGATAACTAATTAGCAGCAGGAGCGGCAGAGAGAGACTCGTGGATCAGGTGCTACATTCATCATTACAGACAGAAGATCTCAGACCACTAGGTCTGGAAGGACATCCAGACCTCCCAGCAGACTTGAGAATAATCCCAGATACAGATCCAGTGTAATGCCTCACTGGGTGTATCAGACACCAAGAGGAATGCGTCTTGGTAAGGTAAAATGATAATAACTCAGACCCCAAACTCTAGGGGCTTCAAGTGACTATTACTACCAGAGATCACGATCAGTTGTTTAACAGCCTTCGAATACTATATCGCCAGCTTCGCTAAGTCCTAGACTTACTTGCTGTGATTTCGTGCTAACTGATAAGAAGTAATTGCTCAACCAAGTATATTGAAAACTCTGTCTGTCGAAGTCTGCCCTGTTTAAGCTCCACAGGGGCAGTCTTAAATACATGTATTCGCTTTTTCCAAAGCTTTCCATATCCTTCCATTTGATATCCAAACAACGGATATAACCAAGCTTCGCTTGTAAAGTCCTCCAATAAAACAAATGCCTCATGCGCCTAAACAGTACTGCAAACAAAATTTGTATCATTCCGATACATGAAACAAAACATCAAAAATATCGGGTGTCAGCCTGATACATGAAACCCAATATAAAACAAACTAAGTATCAAACGATACTTGAAACCAATTATAAAACCAACTTACCCCTTACTAGCCCTGCTAGTTTCAGTTAGCTTTGTCAGCCTTAACAATAGTAACCAATACCAGTTACACCCAGAAGGAGAAGGTAACGATACACCAATACCTAGAAAAGGTTTCCTACAACCAGGAGACCTTGATACAGACTCAGAAGAGGACCTTACAGCAGAGCAAATCGTCCAAAGGGAAAGCCAGAGAACAGAGACAGCTCAGCAATGGATACCCAGAACCAGAAGCATCTTGGAGACAGTCTTTGGAACTATACCACACTCTGCAGTAGCCTCAAGAAGCGAGACACCATCTGGCGGATTCCGAGACTCCCCAGGACCCTCTAAACCACCACCTGTACTTCAGGGAAAAGGTAAAGGACCAGAAACTCCCAGACACCCACCAGCATCCAGGACGATAGCTAACACTCCAGACCAATCCAAGAAACCAAAGATCAAGCTTCTACAACCATCCAAGTTCAGTTGAGAAGGCAAAGATCTACAATCAGACAAACTCAAGTCCTGGTTTAGGGAGATTAAGAAGTACTTATCCAAGTATGATATCCATGATGATACAGAGGATGTGGTGGACTATTATGGCGCCTATACAGAAAGGTGAGCACATAGTGTCTACCTTGACCTCATAGATGAGTTTGAAGACAACCAACCGTCCCTTTAAGAATTCAAGAATCGATTTAATCAGCTTTTTGAAGCATCTACCAATACATATTACTTGTATCTTAAATGGCAAAAGATACAATAGTCCTCAGAAGGCAAACAAGCGAGAATTTCCAAGATTGCTGGAGAGCTAGAATACCAATGAGGAACCCTGCCTAGAGACTCTATATCAGACTATGCACAAAGGCAAAGCTTTTTGGATGCCATGAAGCCCAGGCTCAGAAGAAATATGGAACTACAGAAAAGAGATACTGATACATGGAATCAAGGTGTCCAACTGGCAGAGAGATATAATGCAACAATGTTCAAGACATGAGCCTATGGAAGTAGCGGCATCTCCTCCAGCACCTCAGGAAATAAGCCAAATAAAGCTAAGAACTCACCACAACAAAGCAGCAACAAGCCAGCAGGAAAAGGCAAAGCTCCAGCTAGAAAATCAACCTCTCCCAAGAATAAGAAGCCCAGCAAGCAGGAAATGGATTGACACAAGAGAGAAGGAGCCTGTTACAACTGTGGAGAAGCAGGACATATAGCTAATGATTGTCCAAAGAAGGAAATCAAATCCAATCATGTCACAGTCAGCCAGGACACCCAGGATAGTGATGCAGAGTACTATGAGGCAGACAGCGATGATACAGAAGAGTTGGATGGAAGGAATACATTCATAACTTACAGAACTGCTGTTGGCGCCTCCAAGGAAGCGGCCTGGCCATTACAAGCATTAGAATTCACAAGGCTAGTCAACAAGAAACCCACCAGGGTCCTAGCAGACACTGGAACTATTGGCGGTACCCTAATTAGCAATCGCTTTGTAGCATCAAACAATATCCCTTATACCAATAAGAATACTGCTATAATGCTCAAAATAGCTGTCAAAGGATTCAGAACATGCAGCAATTACACCTGTATCACAGATATCGAAATTGGAAGCATGAAGGTACTCAAGGTACACCTGAGCGTTACTCTAGTATCAGACTAGGATATTCTGCTAGACATAGATGGCCTTATACACTTAGGATGAGTCATAGACTGCCGGAAAAATATCCTCTACTTCCCTGACCACAAAGTCAGAGTAAACTGCAATGGGAACAGCACCCAGCATCGCTCAGCAATGGCTAAACAGGAAGATATACCAGATTTCCTCAAAATGTTCCCCCAGTTTTTTGTCACGGAAATGCCTGAAGCCTACCACTATTGCAGTACTTTAACTACCAGATCATGATCAAGAACCCAGACCTTTATGTTAAGATGCCAACCTTCAAGACCCCCGAAAAATTGATTCCTAAATTCAAGGCATGGATAGTGAAGCAAATCAGGGCTGGGATACTCTACATATCACGAACTACAGGAAGCGCCAGCATGTTTATTCAAGAGAAACATGATGGCAGGATAAGACCATTAGTGGACCTTCGCTACAGGAATAAAAATACTAAGAAGGACAAAGCCCCTATCCCCAATCAGCAGCTCATACTCAACACTGTGGGCAGAGCCAAATTCCAAAGCAAGATAGACCTCAGTGATGCCTACTTCCAGACCAGGGTTGAGCGTGAGGATGAGAAGTATAACACTATCAAGACACCCTTGGGTGGCTTCGCCTGCAAAGTAATGCTGCAAGGAGACACAAATGCGCCAGGAACTTTCATGAGAGTCATGGAAGATACACTATCAGAAGATTTAGGACTCATTATATAGGTGTACATTGACGATATCCTGATATATAGCGATACACCCCAAAACTATATCAAGCATATCAAAGCTATTTGCAAGAAGCTGGAAAAATCGCAGCTATATGCCAACTCAAAGATGAGTATTTTGTTTGCACAAAAGCTTGATATCCTAGTACACCTTATCGATGATAAAGGCATTCACCCAGCACCGGAGAAGAACAGTAGCATTGAGGACTGGACAAGACCTCAGAACAGAAAGGAACTTCAGTGCTTTAGTGGAATGGTTAATTATATTTCCCAGTTCCTACCTCACAACGCCACTATTACTGCACCACTTACAGAGCTTACCAGCAATGCTGGATGGATATGGATAGACTTGTAGGAAGCAGTCTTCCAAGCAGTGAAAAAAGCGGCGAAAAATTATCAATTTCTTAGACCTATTGACTATACCAACCCAGAACCAATCTGGCTATTCATCGATACATCTCCTACTAGCAGTGGCGCTTGGATAGGTCAAGGATCAACCAGAGATACAGCCAGACCGGCCGCATTCCATTCCAGGAAACTGTCAGCCTCACAGAGCAACTACCCCACCCACCAAGAGGAAGCGCTTGCAATAGTTGAGGCTGTACTAGCCTTCACCCACCTGTTGTCCCATACAAAGTTCAGCATAGTCACCGACCATGAGAGCCTTATAAAGCTGATGATATAGAAAAACCTCAGTGACTGGCAGCAGAGATAAATAATGCATCTTAGCCGCTTCGATATTAAAATAGAATACATGCCTGGAGTTTCGAATTTTCTGGCAGACTATCTATCCAGAGTTCATGAAACCAATTCACGACCTCTAAGTATAATACTACAGGACCCCACATCCGGAAATTCAGATCTCCAGCACCACACCTCCAATCATATTCAAACTGACTGCAATTCTTCCTCATACTATAGCCTAGATTCCGACAGCAAAATGGAAACTATTGAAGATATACAGCACTCTCCATCCCTCACTACCGGCGAATCTATCTATCACTCCTCCCCAAACTACCTAGCAAGCAAACAGATAGCAGCCAATGCAGTAACTTGCTCTCAAAAGCGCAAGAATAGTGGTAGCAGCAACGATAGCAGCATCCAGGTAGGCAACTCTTGGGGAGACAAAGCTACCTTGAACCTTCACCAGACTAGAGAGGAACGAAACAAGTCAGTGCTCTCTTTGACTGCCTGCTATGACGACCAGTGCCTTACTCATGGGGACAGTAAGGAAGCCAATGGATACTTCCCCAAGGACCCTGAAAAGTGAAAGCAAGTAAAGAAAGTGAAAGCAATATCAGATACCTCAATGGACAGTAGCCCTCCTCCATCAAACAATATCTCTATGTTCCTACCCTCACCAGAAAACAAATACCTCAGACTTGCAGATATGTTAACTCCAACCTTCCCACATCTAGCTTCACAAGCTTCGCCTGCTTCTAGACCCCTCTATAGTAATCCTGAAGCTTTCTGGAATTCCACAGAAACTCATAAGGCCCAAACCTTCCTTAGTACCCTCCACTCATCCCTAATGGGAAAATTCTGCCCTGCTGTCATTGATGCCCTCCAGAATGACCCTCTTTTCTGGCGAGTCCTGGAAACCACTCATAAGCTACACTATTCAGTCCAGGATGGCTTCCTGATAGCTGATATTACAAACAGCTATTCTAACATCTATATCACTATGGGAACCTTGGAAAGGGGAGTATCTCTGCTGAATTTCATCCTCAAAACAGTTTATGAAGGCCTTGACATTTCTCAGCTCACAAGTCCTATAAGTGCACCTCTTGTGTCTTCTGGTAGCCTCACACGTGCCAGGACTTCATAGGCTACTGCCGCTCTTATGATCAATGCCAGATCAAGAAGGAGCCTACCACAATTCCGGCAGGTAGATCTCTAGCCCTACCAGCACCTGACGAAGCCTACCAAGCCCTTGCCATCGATTTCGCTGGCCCATTCAATAAATCAAACAACTATACAACTATCATGGTTATTATCGATCGCTTTACCTCCTACACTCATCTTATACCACTTTAGGACTCTCCCACCTCTGCAAAGGTATTCAGCAAGCTGCAGAAAACGATATTTGATGTTCAGGGACATTCCTTAAGCATAGTACTGGGCCAAGACTCCCGCTTTACCTCTAAGTTCTGGTCTCAGATGATGAAGTCAATGGGAATCCAGGTCTTGATGGCAACTCAATACCAGCACCAAACTATTGGCCAGGTAGAGCTCCGCATTCGCACCCTTAAACAGATGATGAGGAACTTTATCAACAAAAGAGAAAACAACTGGTCTAATACCCTCCTAGCGATAGCATCAGCCATGAATGCGGCCCCCCATGAATCCTTAGGAATATCTCCATACCAAGCACGCTATGGACACCCTTGGAATCTGTTCAATCCAGTCCTCAGATCCGCCAGCAAAGTACCAGCAGTGGACGACATCTTGAATGCCCATGAAGCCACCAGGATGTAAGTTAATATGGCCAAAACGCATGCCACCTTCTGGCAGACTGTGCAAGCAGATTCAAAGATGAACCCCTATCGAAGACTATTAAACATTGGCACCAGAGTTCTTGTTAGAGGACACAAATACACCTCCGCCCCTGGACGATCCAAGAAGCTTGAGCCTCTCTAGTTTAGCCCCTTCAAGGTCCTAGAGCATGACTATAGTAGTGATAACTATAAGGGTGAATTGCCTAAGATAATGGAGTGCCAGAAGCCATACTATCACATCTCATACCTGAAGGAAGACCATGAGAACGATCTCAATAGATTTGCATCCAGGAGGATGGATAGGCCAGCCCCTATATTTATCAACAATGCAGAAGAATGGAAAGCAGAGGAGATACTCTTTTATCGCCTACAGAATATCAGAGTTGAGTACCTGGTACACTGTAAAGGGTATGAAAGGACAGATGACTCTTGGACACCTATTGAGAACCAGGAGAACTCAATAGAATTCATAGCGGAATATAGGAAAGAAAAACACAGCACAGAACCGATCCCTAAGAGCACCTCCCAGTATGTCAGAACCTCTTGGGAGCCTATGGAAGTCTCTACGATCCCTTGCCCTAGAACTATAGTAGCCAACGATTTCGGGCAGCCCTATAACGATAAGGAATACGATTCTGCAGGCTCAGATGATAGCTACTTCAACACTCATGATGATTCTAAGCTAAGTCCTGTGAGAGCAGTGATGAGGCCTATGGCTTTAGCAGAAAATAAGTTTTGTTTAGATTTGGGGAATGTAACATGTGTACATGGTCCGGTACCTCTATTACCACTCTCGTTAGCCTTTCCTTTGTCAGATTACGTTCATTTGATTTAATTTCTTTTGTATTTGATTTCCCTACCAGAATCTCTAGGTTCCGGCGCCCTGATTATTGTATGCTTTGGAGGATCGGTGGGATTGCGCCACAGGAGTTCCAAGGGAGGCAACAGGTCATGTATACTGGCGGTAGAATAAAGGCAGTCTTGTGGGAAAGCCTCTGGCTTTCCAGAACTCCGGCAGGGCCACAGGATTACGGTAGCTGTAGATTTTCTGGTAAGGATAGTGGCTGCCTGTTTCCAGAGCCTCAGCTCCTGCAGGAAAGATTTCATGTATTTGAAGTGGTCTCCTGGCTAGAAGAAGACATCAGACTTCAGACAGATGCCTAGACAGTGAATACACTTAGTTGAACAGCGATCTTATTGTTCCCCTTTGCTCTATAAACCATTCTATTGTACTCCCCTTGTCTTAAGCTCTCAGCAGGTCTCCCTTAGACATTATAGCGATAGCAGGCTACCGCTTAGGCTTTGTTGTATACTCATGCCAAGGTTGTGGCTGGTTGCTACAACCCCCGGATGTTCGCAAGCTCACAACCGTGGGCACTCTAAAGAGTGCCAGACAGCTTAATATCATTAAACAGCTCAATGTCAGATTGTTGGTTACCATAGCAACGTAGTACCAGTTTAAGGTTACTTTATAGGTTACAGAGTAATGTAAATACTTGCAAGTAGCATAACTGTGAGATTGAGAATGTGTAAATGGTTGCAATTAACTTCACAAGATATCAACAATATCATTATCCATCCTGCCCCTTGTACTATTCTTTTTTCAAGCTACTAAATGCAAATGTGAAGAGAAAATTGGCCCTTCAGGCCTATCAAAAGAACCCATCTTGACTCATAGTTACTGGAAGGATGTAAAAATTTGGATTATAAAGATAGATATACCTTAACATTATCTACTCATACAACCAATCCAATATGGGACCCATATGGGATTTAATAAATTACAATTTATTTACAAAGTGTTCAGCTTTAATTTGACACTACTAGTATTTAAAGAATTACTAATATACACTTAGCTTCAAGTTATGCTTGCTTTCCATATTGCTATGGTAACCCATAAACTGACATTGAGCTGTCTAATGACATTGAGCTGTCCGGAACTCTTTAGAGTGCCCCTGGTTGTGAACTTGCGAACATCCAGGGGTTGTGGCAACCAGCCACAACCTTGGCACGAGCTACCGTCCACACAGGCTAGTGCCTGTTACATACAGTTAGCTCCAATTTTGTCACCTTTAAAACTTTGTTTTCAGAATATTGGTACCTTGTTGTGTTAGGTCTGTTAGAATATTAGTTGGCTAGGATATTTGTGCTTTAGTTATATATTTCTAGCTACAATCTTTTGTATTGAAAGACTATTTAATTCCTTAAGAATTCAGCCTCTCCAGCCTCACAGGCCTATCATCTTTAATACTATAACTTCAACAGTTACTCTATCAGTTCCCTGCATTTTACCTTATGTATTGAACATGAATCTATTGATGTTTCTACTTCGATCCTAATAGTATCAACTGAGTCCCTTTCTGATTCTTGAAATACTTAGAAGCTGGTTACAATATCTCTTAACTTCCACAAACTTTGATACTGCCTCAGGGGCTTCTGCTATTTTCATAACCCTTTATCACTATAACTGCTCCAGATATACTATGAGTTGAATCTATTGTCTTCTCAGGCACCAAGTATATTGGCATTATCTTCAGGTTCTCCTACTCTTTTAATCTGATATAGTAGTTAATCTTCCTCAAGAGTGGTAACCTTTCTGGAATCAGGGTGGGAAATACCTTTAGGTATTTATCCATAATCTCTTCCATGCTAGTCACAGCTACTCTGATTCTGCTATAAGGAGGTATACACTTTACCCATATCTTTTAGTCAGAAAAACACATCCTCAACTTCCCATACTCTATATATGCTTTGTTTTGTGATAGTAATAACATCCCTATCAAGGTATAGTATTTGGCTAAGTTTCCAATGATAATTCTATTACCTGTTGTCTTCATTGTTCCAATCTTGATACTAGTCTTTCATTCTCTCCAAAATTCAGGTCATTACGCTTTCATATATATATGAATAATTGCAGTTGTATGTTTTTTGTTAGATGGTATTCTCTTTATATGATAGTATCCAAAGTAGCTCTCAATATGTATATGCCTATTAGTGCTGTATCAAGCAGTATTCTTACTTGTTTGCTGTTTATCAGTATTGTTCTCTCTTAAGCTAGCAAGTTGTCATTACTTTTCAGAAGAGTATTTGTGCTGATACATTACTTTTAACCTCATAAGCATTACTATCAGCCTCTTGGAAGTTGAGATAGACTTCCTCCTTGCTGTTGGCCTGTTCAACTCAGTATGAACATGTTTCCTTCTTGATCGCCTTTCTCTTGCCTTTACTTGTTTTACTTGAGTAATCTTTTAGCAAATGCACTTTACTACCACAAGTAAAATATGCCCGTTTCTCTCTCCCTGATTTAGCGTTGTTTGATTCCTTCTTCTTCCATAGTAGCTTGATTTTCTTTTTGACAATTTCTTTCATGTATTGATCTTTTTGCTTATCCTTCTATAGGGTCCAGTTTCATGCAAGATCACATTGATTCTGTTTTCATATACTATTATTTTCTGACCAGTTTCACTTGAATCATATCAAGTCTCACTATTGTGCCTCCAGCTGGTATGCATGCATTGGAAAAATATCTGAAGGAAGACATATTCAGAACTGATACCTTCTTGTAATTGTGATCAGTACATGATGATGGTTGTTGCAACTATAGTAATATGCTGATTCTTATCATTCTTGACTTTCTCAATATCATGGAATTGTTTATAAAGGTTATCCTTCTGACTGGATGATTGGAATTGCTCTCTTAAACAGTCACCAAGTTGGTATCTTGTCAAGTCTGCACCCTGGCAGTCTACCTACTGGAAAGTTTTTTACTGAACTCTGTGTTTTGTTCAGAATATCCCTTAGTTTCTTGCTCCTTGAGTTCTTGCATTTCCTCTTTCTAGGTGTAGGTATAATTGAACTGACTAGCACTATCAATCAAATGCTTCTGGTTTAAGGTCTTCTCCTTTACCACTGATGTTCTTTGTTATTGCTACCTTAATAGAAAGCTTTGCTTTTAGTATTGGGGATGGCGCTGAGGCATCTGGTGGGTTACTAGTATTACGCGGTAGCCACTTCAGTACTGTTGAATTGTCTAAGCTATGCTTGTATCGAGAAAATTGGAGAACTGTCAGGAAAGCTCCGTAAAAGGCATGATAAAAGATAAATAGTTCTTATAGGTTGAATATTTTAATAACTTAATATATTGTTAAGGTCTCTTCTCTGCTGCTTGATGATCCCTTAACTACGGGGGATTACTAACCATTTATACACTTTTTCCCAGTACTTCTGTTGGCCATATAAAGAAGTATTCTGAAAGACTTCGGCCATGGTCTTTTAAAAGTGGGAACACAGTTTGTCCCTGAAGATGTATGACCCCACCTCAGCAAATGATCCCCCGGACTGGCTATTTCTCTGAGGGTGTCAAGCACTCCACCAGTAGATAGCCTTCAATCTCTTTGCCAAATGAACGAAGTTCAAGTTGATGCTGCCCATTTGCGAACATCACATGGAATACCAGGTGATCAGTCTGGATGACCGCCATTCTTGCATATATACACTCATGTGCAGATACATTCAGATTATCAAGAATGTAGATTCCATAATATATCCTCCTGGAAAAAATTTCTATCATCTTTCACCGAGGCTGAGCAGTTCAGGATAGGATCCTACTTCTTGCCAGTGTGGGTTGTAGTCAATATAGTCACCTCCCAGCGCTATTTACCATCACATCTTTAGACTCGACAGTCTAGTACCATATCCCATATGTTTAACAACTAGGTACTAGATTTGACATATTGTAAAAAACACCAAAGTTACCAGAGTTCTAGTTACTGCCTGTCCTGCTTGGATCATCCTGCGGCTCTCTCGATTGTTGTTTCTCCTTTAATCCTCTTGGTATACTTAGAAACTCGCCTAGAATTCTTGCTTCTTCCTTGACTAGTACTTTTAACAATTCTGCTAGGACTTGTTTTGCTAGGTCTTGTGATAGCTGTCTTCATGCTTCATCTACTAGGATGCTGGATGCTATAGATTATTTGGCTTTGTTCATCTGACTGCTTTTCTTTTTAGTAAATTCCTCTTGCAATATCTGCTTACCTCACCTTGTCTAAAATCTGTTACCTATCCTAGGAAACCTGTTTGCAACCCTGAGGTTTCCAAACCTCTACTTGCTTTTAGCTGCTCTACTTATTAAAGTTAAACAAATAGACCATTTCCTAGCTGGTATTAAGAATAACACTTTCCTGAATGCGTCTTGATAGGATATAGCAATAACTTAACTCATATTCCAAATTGTCCAAACTTCTAGTAAGTTGTAGTTACCAGTTATTTCAAAAGGTTGTCGAACAGCCATTGATTACTCTATAGCCTGCCTTGCTAAGACCTGGACTTACTAGCTGTAGGTTTATATCAACTGAAAAGATGTAACTACTCAACTAAGTATGTTGAAAACTCTGTCTGTTGAAGTCTTCCTTCTCCAAGTCCTGAAGAATAGCAAGCAGCCTTTAAATATACTTGTCAGCTTATCCAAAGCCTTCTGAATAAAATTAATATTCAAGGGACCTAGTATTTCCATCAAACAGACACAAAACAGGTCTAGTATCAAACTGATACTTATAACCAAACTTCAGATATGTTGGGTAAAAGCCTAGTATGTGGATCCAAACATCAAACAAACTAACCCCTTACTGGCCCTGCTGTAACATGTGTACATGTTCCGGTACCTCTATTCCCACTCTCGTTAGCCTTTCCTTTG
>QFET01020916.1:0-19148 GCA_003316355.1 Tuber calosporum | reverse complement strand
GCCAGAGGTGGGTATTAGTCTGTGGAGTTTCAAGCCCAGAGCTCTTAAACTGCTCCTCTAGGCCCTTGTGGGAGTTATGTGCCTAACAGTACTACTCCCAAACTGACGGAAAACTGAAAGGACCAACCAAGTGCTGGAAGGATGCCTTAGGAACTGTGTCAATTATGATCAAACGGACTGGTACCAGTTGCTCTCACTAGCCGAGCATGCCTACAACAATTCGGTAACGAATATTCATAGCATGTCACCCTTCTACGCAAACTATGGATTCCATCCACAAATAGAATGGATGAAGGAACGTGAAGCCCAGGATCCAGGTGCCCAACCATACGCATACTGGATGCAAACAATACACCAACAGGACAGAGAAGTGTTGGAACAAACACGGGAAAATATGAGCTAATATTTTAACTGCAAGGCTAAGCCGCAACCAGACATCAAGGTTGGGGACCTAGTCATGTTAAATGCAAAAAACAAATGTACCAAGCGACCCTCGAAGAAGCTCAGCCCAAAGCTGTATGGCCCATTTAAGGTATTGGAAAAAAGGGGAGAACGTTCCTACAAACTCGAAATATCACCAAGCTGGAAAATCTATCCGATATTTCATGTATCACTGTTGGAACCCTATCGAATATCCAATCGACGAGCAAGGGAGCAACCTCCCCGCGAGCTAGAAGAAATCGATTCAGATTTTGAATGGGAAATCGAAAGAATCATGAAGAGTGAAAGAATCTCTTATACCCGGCATGTGGGTGGTCGGAACCAACAGATGCGTGAGTTACGGTATTTTGTGAAGTGGACAGGGTGTTCTGTAGATGAAAATACTTGGGAACCACCAGACCACTTAGAGCATGCACAGGAATTGGTGGAGGCATTTCATAGGGAGAATCCAGATATGCCAAGGTGGGCAGATGTTGAATGACAAGGAAAAAGGTTTTCCTAGCGTGGCCAAGCAAAGGGGTTAGGTTTTTTACCTTACCAAGTCGAGTTCAAAAAGGAGGAGTTTATTTTGTTTTAATGTTTAATGTTGTTGTTTATTTTGGATAAAGGAAAAGCGAAAAGAGGGTAACACCTACAAAAGCGATTCGAGACAAACCTTCGGAGGAGGGAGCTCATATTAGGCACTGTGTATGAGGCACTGAATCCAGTACTGCATTCATTCGAAAAATGCGCTGAACACCTACTCATAGCCCTCCGGCCCCGTTGTGAGCCTCGCACGTCACCTGCGGCACCTATGGCAAAAATGACCCCTCACCAAAAAGTCATAAATATGCGCCCCCCTGGTAACACCATATACGTCGCCGCTGTAATGGTCTAAGGGTATAAGGTCACGTGGTCCATCTTGAGGTCACGTGTTCAACTCTCAGGTCCAGCAGGGTTTCTGGTTGAATGAGATATTTTCTACCAATCCAGTTTGCTCTGCAAACCTTCCTGCAAGACGATAACAACGCCCCGACCGTGGGATTATTGCCAGACTTCCAAGAAAGGGACTCTGTCTTGAAGTAGCAGGTCAAATGGAAGAAATCGGTCAGTCGGAAAAAGGTTTATGAGTGATATGAGCCTAGAAGCGTATCGGAAGACTGAGATCGCCGATGCATGGCGACATGAGCATTGATCACCTCATATATGGATAAAGGTCTACAGATCGGCAGACTCCCATTAGAAGATAGGACGATATCATTCCGCTAAATGGGCTAGGTGACCGAAGACCAAAGGTGTGAGACTAAGTTCTCAGGGTCCAACAGGGTTCGTACTTGTAAACCATAGTAGAAGGATCTTAGAAGTTGTAAAGTCGTGGGACCAAGGTCGCAGGGTATAAATACCTGGGCAGTCCATAGTCTTAGATAGAGCATCAAGCAACGGAGAAGAGATCTTATTAATATTATAAGTTTTACTCAAAAATCTTTATCTACTAGCCTTCCTAGACAATATCTGTTTACGAAGAAAGATTTAAGCCTAGTCCGATTCGCTTGCCCTTAGAATCGACTACCCTTAACAGGAAGGCTCATTGTTAAAGGTCTTTTGAGTAAAAACTTATGATATTGATAAGATCTCTTCTCCATTGCTTGATGATGGCTAAAGCTTGGGAGGAACTTCAAAAATTATATCCCGCGTCTAAGTATTCGCGGACTACAACTGGTTTACAAAAAACTAGTATTTTCTCCCCAACTGTTGTTTCTTAATCTGAGAGCGAACCCGCTTTGACCCTGAAACTTTCTCTTTCCTCGCACAGCTAATGGAATGATCAGAGCTCCTGACTTCTGTGAGGGTGTGGACCTACTTAGTCTGAGTTGTCATCCTTCTTTCTGCTGTTAAGATATGGCCGCTCAGTTTGAAACGTACCAATAACTTCTTAGAACTCCAAGGGGCAAGCGTGGTTGTTGGCTGAGTCTGCTTCGTGCCATTTTATCCTGCTCTGCAGGTGGATTTCAGGATGACTAGTGTTCACAATCGGGCCAATACCTACTCGTCTTCAATGCGTCTCCTTATCAACTTGTTCTGATAGGTTCATTAACCTTATAGGCATCATGGGGGCGTAAGGGTACTCCCAGTGTCTATCAGAGTAGCTTGCTTCAGTAGTGTATTCATACCCATCTAGGACTAGATGAGCTCTCTTAACTTTAATGGGGTGTAACTCTGCGAGTTCCTTACGGAATCACTTTGTTCTACTTCCCCAACGTAGTCAGAAAGGCCATCTCATATACCCTGCGGAGAGCATCCGTTCGGACAGACGGCGACGACGTATACGGGATCACAAGATGTGTTCCAATTATTCGTTTTTCTTAGTAAACGAGCAACCGCACAAGGTGCCAGTGTCGACTACCACGGCGAACGCTGGGGCCGCAGGTGGGTATTTGCTTGTAGAGGTTCGGACTCATGCAGTTCTTCCTGAATAGTCATGTAATCCTCTTGGGAGTCGTTTGTGCCTAACACGAGCTTCCTCTTCCCTGCGGTTTGTCCCGAATCGCTTTTCAAAAGTTACCCTCTCTTTAGGCAACACATCAAAATAACAATTAAAATAAAAATAAAAATAAAAATAAAACCCAAACTTAAACATTTCTGAAATTTAATTAGTCCCCTCTTGAACTCGACTTGGTAGGGTAAAAAACCTAACCCATTTGCTTAGCCAAGTTGGGAAAACCTTTTCCAAGTCATTCAACATCTGCCTGCTTTGGCATATCCGGATTCTCCCTATGAAATGCCCCCACCAATTCCTGTGCATGCTCTAAGTGTTCTGGTGGTTTCCAAGTATTTTCATCTTCGGAACAACCAGTCCACTTAACAAAATAACGTAACTCACCCATTTGTCAGTTACGACCTGCGACTTGCCGGTTGTAGGAGATTATTTCACTTCTCACGATTCCTTCCATTTCCCAATCAAAATCTGAATCGATTTACTCTGGCTCGCAGGGAGGTTGTTCTCTTACTGGTCAATTAGATGTCGGATAGGGTTCAAAAAAACGATAGATGAAATATTGGATGGATCTTCCATCTTGGTAATATTTCTGGTTTGTAGGCACGCTCCCCACTTTTTTCCAATACCTTAAACGGTCCATACTGCTTTGGGCTAAGCTTCTTAGAGGGTAACTTGGTGTATATATTTTTTGCATTTAACATGACCAGGTCCCCGACCTTGATGTCTGGTTGCTACTTACCCCTGTAGTTGTAATATTTCCACTTTTTTTCCTGGATTTGTTCCAAGGCTTCTCTGGCCTATTGGTGTATTGTTTACATCCAGTGTGTATAGAGCTAGGGACCTAGATTTTGGGCTTCGCGTTCCTTCTTCCATTCTGTTTATGGATGGAATCCACAGTTGGCATAGAATGGTGACATGCAATGAGCATTCGTTACTTAATTGTTGTAGGCATGCTCAGCTAGTAGTAACAACTGGTACCAGTCCGTTTGATCTTAATTGACAAAGTTTCTGAGGTATCCTTCAGCACTTGGTTGGTCCTCTCCGCTTGTCCATCAATATGCGGGTGGTACATAGTTGACATCTTTCGTTTTATCCCTAAAGTTTGTCATAGTGATTCCCCGAACTCTCCCGTAAACTTTGCATCCATGTCAGAGATAATATCCGCTGGAAGTCCATGTAGCTTCCAGACTTCCCTCAAGAATACGTTTGCAACCTCTTTAGCAGTTGCATTACTTTCCAGACCTATAAAGTGAGCCATCTTTGTAAATCGATCCACGACTATCATAATTTGTGTTATTCCTTGTGATTCTTGTAGTTGTGAGATGAAGTCGGTCAATATGGATGACCAGGCTGCGAACAGGATTTCTAGAGGCTGCAGTAGACTGAACCGCGCATGTCATGGGAATTTATTATGTTGACATTCATCGCATGACCGTACATAGTCATTTATTCACGCTGTCAGCCCTCTCCCATAAAAGTCTCTTGTATCTATTTCAATAGTCTTTTCCTGTCCAAAGTGTCCAGGTACCTTAGAGTCGTGGCAACCTTTGGCTATAGTTGTCTGCAGCTATTCGTTTTCTGGAATATATAAGTAATTCTTATAGAATATTAGTCCTTCAGTTACTGCCTAGTGACTTGGTAATGGTTTGCCCTCATTGGTTAATGTTTCCAATTCCTGCTTGCATTCCTGCGAGTCTTGATCGCTCTGGCCTGCCTCTTTGATGGTTCTTAATAATGTCAGGTCATATTTCCTAATATCGACCTTGGACATTATAGCATTGGACATTAGGAGTATCCCTTTGTCATGTCTTTCTTGATGGTCTAGTTCATCAAGAAACTCATTTTCGGCCTGGTCTGCTGGTAAGTATGTGACCACTACCTGGGTCTTGGTTGCAGTTGATCGTTTGGGTAATACATCCGTACTTCCAAATCCGGCTTTGCTCCTTGCAGTTTATACTAGTCCGTCAACTTCTATCATCTCAGCTGTGTGTATGTTTTCAATGATCATTTATGCCATTCAGTCCCCTTTGCGAACCTGGCAACCTTGATTTCCATGCTTCATTATCATAATCTTGACTTCTGCGGTGTAATCAGCGTCGATTACTCCTCCCCCAATACAAATCCCAAATTTGGCGGCCTTTCCACTGCGTGGTGCCAACAGTGCGTATGTTCCCTTTGGCAATCCAACGGATATTCCAGTCTCTACCAACCATTGTCCTTTGACCGGAATTATGAAGTCCTCTAGTACGTACAGGTCGTGTCCGGCTACTAGTAGGGACCCTTTCGTAGGCATTCGTGCTTTTGGAGTTAGCAATTTTATTCGCAAGGAACCTGTAGACTCTGTGCCAATTAATTCTTCCTCCCTTTCTGGTTTGTTTAACCCACTAGTGTAATTTGGTAGTGAGAAACCTTGAGTATTGACTGTTCGCTATGTGCAGCTCCCTCCTGAGGATGGTACTCCAGCGGTCAGCTTAGTGCATCAGGCTTTCCGCCTCATTTTCCCGGTCGATATACAATGTTCAAATTGTAGTTCGCCAGTTGCTAAGCCCACCGGATCTGCGGTGGATTCAGTATCTTAGTTGTAAGGAAGTTCCGTACATTTTGGTGGTCCGTGTAGACTGTCCCTGGTTGTTCTGTTCCGACTAGGTACTGTTGCCAGTGTTTAAATGCTTCCGGAATTGCGAAAAGCTCCTTATCATGGATCTCATAATTTCGTTTGGCCGGGCTCAGTTTTAGGGAGTGGAAAGCCACCGGATGTAGTTCTTTCTCCTTAAATTGTGAGAGGACGCATCCTAACGCAAAATCGCTAGCATCAGTCTCCACAATGGGTTCTCTGTCTGGGTAAAAATGACAGAGGATTAGGGTTGAGATGAATCTTTGTTTGAGTTCCTCAAATACCCCATCTTATTCTGGCCCCCAGCTGAATTTCCTGTGGTCGCCCTTCAATGTTTCAGTAATTGATTTGCAGATTTTGGAGAAATCTTTAATGAAACGTCGATAAAGATTGGCCAAGCAAATGAATATTTGCACCTCCTTGACAGACATTGGTGCCTTCCAATTTTTTATGCACTGGACCTTTCTTTCACTCATGGTGACTCTATCGATTGCAACAATATAACTCAAAAACTCCACTGTTTTTACGAGGTAAACCGACTTGGTGGTTGATACTGCTAGATCATATTCTTCTAAGCGAGAGAGGACATTTCTGACCAAGTCGATGTGTTCTTCCTCTCTCTTGGAGTAAATCAGGAAATCGTCCAGGTATACCACTACTCCATGATCTAAAAATTCGCGAAGAATTTTGTTCATCATGGCCTGGAATGTGGCCGGCGCATTCACTAGCCCAAATGGCATTACTTTGTATTCAAACTGGCCGTATCGGGTTCGGAATGCTGTTTTCCTCTCATCTCGTTCATTTATTCTCTGGAGGTGATAGCAATCTTTTAAGTCGAGCTCAGTGAATATTTGGGCGCCAGCCACCCGGTCGCGAAGCTCACTCATTAGGGGTAGCGGATATTTGTTGGCCGCTGTTAGTTTATTTAACTGACTGTAATCCACAAATAGCCTCATTGAACCGTCAGCTGTAGGGACAAACAAAATTGGAGCCCCAGCAGGAGATTTACTTTCCACAATTTTACCTAGGTCCTTCATCTTCTGCAGATATTTGCTAAGCAAATCCAGCTGGTTGGCTGACATAGGATATATCGGGCCCCATGGCAGTACTGCGCGGGCTATTAAGTCAATGGCATAGTCAAAGGTTCTTCTTCCAGCTAGTTTCTCTGCCGTTTCTGGTGCAAAAACCTTTTGAATTCCTGGTATTGCTGAGGTATTTGCGGGAACTTAGTTGCCACTGAGGTGGAGGCTACCTCGATTGTTCCAATATATCGTGCCACTGGGTCATAGGCCACGGTCTCGTCCCATTCAAATGTCAGATCTATGCCTTCATCATTAACATGACTCTGGCATTTTTCATCTTTAAATGTACATTTTTGCGCATCCTCAATGTGCCTTATGGGATTTTCCGTATGTCACCATCCAAATCGGATGATAAGGTCATATTTGCCAGCATTGGCAATTTCGCAAGAGATGTGGGATCGTTGTGTATTGCTCCCGATCTCTAAAAGAATAGGATGTGCGTAGTCTTTTCCCCCTTTTGCTGCTGTAGTTCCTTCAAAGGTGTAAATGTCCAAGCTATTTGGGTATGTGTGGTATGGTAGGTGATGTTTATTAACCAATTCTTGGTTAATTAGGAATATATTAGACCCTGAGTCTAATAGAACACGAATCTGGATCCGTTCTCTATTTGCTTTAATAGTTGCCCAGCCTTCTGGGCATGAATAATAAGGCGGGGCTGGTGCCTCTCTCTTGCTTCCTTTGTTATGGCAGCTAGGGGCCAGTGCAGGTCTTTTGATTGACATTTTCATTGTTGTGGTAACTTAGGGTGTTTGTTACCATGCCCGCAAGATTTCGGCTATTTAAGCCTCCTCGGACAAACTAAAATCTTTGTCTTTGGTGTACTGGGCAGCACACTACTAGCAGTCTTTACCCTTTGTCGAAGGGTTCCCATACACCTACCATTTGCCCTGCCTAACTGGAGCCAAACTCGTATCATTAGGTGGTATTTAGGGGATTCTTCGAGCATCACCTCGATTACCCCATGAGTCTATCGTACCTAGCCTGTTCACAAAGCCGAAGTCCTATTTCAGGACGGATATACCATGCTCTATTTAGCGTATGAACAAGGTAGCCATAGTTTATCATTCTCTGCCAACTTCATTTTTCTTGATGTCAGGAATCCTGTTCCATTTCTCCAACTATTCCGTTGTCCAGCTGACCTGTAATATATTCATTCCTGGAAGGCTTTTCATGATCCAGGCTAGACTGATTTCCCCTTGCTATTCTTAAGAAGTCCCTAGTCAGCACTGGTCTGTCCACTCTCCCTTGGATCTCTGGTAAGGATTTAGGGCTTTATAAGGATACAGGTTTAGTTGACTGACTTCAGTACTAAGGTCCGATGTACATCAAATGTGGCGCACCGCTTTGTTATTTTTGAGTTTCAGGTTCCTAGAGTTTGTCCTGGACTACCACGAGCTGCCGTCCAATTTAATCACTTGTTGCTCCCCTGTCATTCTTAGGTCTATAATACTTCGTTAGGTTTGGATTGCTTTTCGTGATTCTTGCTTAGATTTGAGATTCCCATGGAGAAGCGGGGAATACCTGCTAGTAGGACCTTGCTGAGGTCAAGCCCCCTTGTTGATTTCAGTTTCGGTAAGGGTTACATAACTGAGTACCCGGTCGCCTTCGCTGCCATTGGCTGAAACCCTTTTTTAGGTTTCATCCATGTCATCTAGTTCCCAAATGCCGGGCTGGTTGACTTGTTTCATCCTGGTTGTAGGTGCTGATTGCTCCTTTGTCATCAGGGGTTATCGATATTGGAGTTTGAAATTTTCCCATTTCTGTCCTATAACCGATACCTGGGCCTGTTTCCTGCAGAACTTCCAAGTATGGTTGGCCAACGGGCAACGGGTGCATTGATTGGCTTTCTTTCGTTCTTCAATTTTGTCCTTAGGGATTCCTTTATAAGCTTCAACCCAATTTGTGTGCTCAACCTTTCCTTCACTGGGGGCTTTTTTCCCTTTTTCCGCTTATTTTTTCAATTTGTAGGCAGCCTTTTCAGCTGCTGTATAGGTTTTTCATTTTTTATTTCCCGAAGTAGTCTTGCTAGATTTGGATTCCTCCTCCCGTTTTCTGTTCTGAGAGTCACTTTTTCCCTTGTCGTTTTTTCTGAATAGCCCTTATTGTTCTTTGAACGATTCTTCCACTTTGGTAACCCAGCGTACTGCCTTGATCCTATCACTATCCAAGTCATAATTTTCATGTGATAGTGTACGCATGGCTTCGAGAGGGAGTTGCCGCTGAATTATAGTTCTCCTAGTGATACCGGATACTTCTGCCTCGATGTTGTGGTTTTCTATAGTGAGGACATACTTCTCTATATCCCCTGTATACTGGACCTTCTCCATCTCGGCTAAGGCTTTTTGTGCCTTTTGCAAGACTAAGAATCGTTCTGTAACTTCAGCCCAGATAGTGATCCAGAAATCATAACCCTCATGTTTTGGGAATCCGAGGTCCCTTGTCATTTTCTTCTGATAGGTTATCAAGAAAGGTGTTACCATAGTTCCTTCCATTCTTCCTAACGTATACTTGATACGTTCTTAATCTATTTCCCATTGCCATGGGTTTCTCCTAAAGTAGTCCTCGCAATTTACTAACTATACTCGCACATCTAGAGTAGGCTTATTCTCGAACTTGAAAGGTGAATCCGCTTGCCGGCGGTTGGTCCGTGACAATGGATGCCCTAGTCAGTCGACCCATGTGTCTACTTCACATTCGAACTTCCGACCTGGCCAAGGTCTTCGTGATGGCTAACCACCTCGTCGCGAGGGGCCACCTCAGTCTTCAGACCCCGGGTCACCATCACACGGGTTGGGTGCATATGCGGAGCAGGCTGGGGTGGTTCTTTTCCGCCATATCTGTTCCCTTCTCCTCGATCCACTGCCTTTCCCTTGTCTCTAAGGGGAATGAACTGGAACTCTTCTCCGCCATCAGCGTGGTCCATTTTTCCAAGCCCAGATTTTCCACTTGCTGTGGTGCAACTGTTTCCTACACACTTAGTGGGTTCTTCACAACTTATAGTTGCATCAAAGTTTCATTCATCTGAGTGAACATTAGATTTAATTGCTCGGATGCGGCATTCTGTCTGACCACATAGGCTTCCCTCTCTGACTGTTCTTTTTCAAGCCGCTGGTGCAGTTCTCGTAACTCCTCTCTGGTCCGCTCATGTTCTTTTTGTACAGCCACTTGTCTTTGTAGGAGTTCTCCTTTTTGCCTAGCCAAAACCTGTTCTAGGTGGCGGTCTCGATCCAGCAACTCTTGTCCTGTTGCCTTAATATACGCAAGAAGTTGGGTACTTACCGCTTCATGGTATGTAGCCAGTTCTTCCTGTACTCACAACATTGTGTCCTACTGTTTAGTGGTTACATCTTGAAGTATGGCGTTTTCTGTGGCTAACATTTCAAGTCCCAAATTGACTTGTTTCAACTGTTCGCCAATGATTTGTTCCCCACAGGTTATCCGTTGGGCATGGTGGTGGAGTTGGTTTGCCTAATCCTGAGCTTGACTGGATAGTTCACAGTAGGCCAGATGTTGCATATCAACCGATTCCTGGAGGGTACGGTCATAGTACCCCTTTGCCTGGCCGATGCGTTCTTCTAATGTTTCCATAGCTGGATTTCTAGCGTCGGGGGGACAGAGAGTACTTGATCGAGTTCCAGGTGCCGACTTTCTTACCCCACTGGGGTGTGAAAGGTGGTGAAGTGCCAAAGGTGACCTGGAGCTTCCATGTGCATGATCGCTTCCTACCAGCGAAACTTCTCCGATATCGGACCTTGTTTTGTCCATATCGACTATCAATTATTGTGAGGACATTGTTTAGGAGTAGAGTGGGTGTTTTCAGAACTACCACACCAAGGGTGTAAAGGATATGTTTGAGGAAAAGGAACTTGATGTTATACTTTCCTCACTGTCGTAGTCGACAAAGGGGTGCCACCAGAAGGATGGCCCCTGACATTCTTTATAGAATTCTGAGAAATCTTCAGGGGTCGGTATGAGTGTAGGGTCAGTGAAACAGGAAGGTTCGTACGGGGATGGTAGGAATTCGATTTCCGGAAGGGAGTCGTATATGAGGGTTTAGACACAGGTGCTAAAGGTTTGTAGACGATGTTCAAGAATTGACTCATCTAGGAGGATGGAATCAGCTATGAGCTGGTATGATTCCAGAGGTATGACTACAAGATATCCGATAGTCATATATTGAGCCTTGGTAATAAGGAGAAATATCAATATACTGTTAAGGTAGTCGATTCTAAGAGCAAGCGAATCAGAGTAGGTTTAAACTTTCTTCGTTAACGGAGATTGTCTAGGAAGGCTGGTAGGTAAAGATTTTTGCGTAAAAACTTATGATATTGATAAGATCTCCTGTCCGTTGCTTGATGATAGCTAAAGCTTGGGAGGCACTTTGATATTTATATCCAACGTCTGAGTGTTCACGGACTACAACTGGTTTACATATAAACTGGTATATTCTCCCCAACCGTCGTCACTCTATCCGTGAGCGAACCCGCTTTACCCCTGAAACTTTCTCTTTCCCCGCACAGCTAATAGTATGATCAGAGCTCCTGACCTCTCTGAGGGTGTGGACCTACTTAGTCTGAGTTGTCATCCTTCTTTCGGCTGTTAAGATATGGCTGCTCAGTTTGAAATATACCAATAACTTCTTAGAACTCCAAGAGGCCAGCTTGGTTGTTGGCCAAGTGTGCTTCGTGCTGTTTTATCCGGCTCTGCAGCTGTCTTTCAGGATGACTAGTGTTCAAGATCGCGCCAATACCTTCTCGTCTTCAATGCCTCGCCTTATCAATTTGTTCCGATAGGTTCATTGACCTTATAGGCATCATAGGGGCGTAAGCATACCCCCAGTGTCTATTGGAGTAGCTTGCTTCAGTTGTGTATTCATACCCATCTAGGACTACCCGGGCTCTCTTAACTTCAACGGGGTGTAACTCTGCGAGTCCTTAACGGAATCGCTTCGTTTTACTTCCCAGACGTAGCCTGAGAGGTCCTCTCATATACTTTGCGGACAGCATACAGACGGACTGACGGCGACGATGTCTACAGGGTTACAAGATTTGTTCCAATTACTCGTTTTTCTTAATAAACAAGCAACTGCACAAGGTGCCAGTGTCAACTCCTAGGGCGAACGCCAGTGCCGCAGGGGAGTAATTGCCTGTAGAGGTTCGGACTCATGCAGTTCCTCCTGAAAAGTCTTGTAATCCTCTTGGGAGTCGTTTGTGCCTAACAATTGAAAGTTCTCTCTGTTGAAGTCTTCTCCTTCCAAGTGCTAAATGATAACAGTCTTGAAATACACTTAATCCATTATCCAAAGCCATGTAAAATTAAACTAACAATCAAAGTAACTAATAATTCCTTGTAATATAATAAAAACTATTTCAAGTATCAAATGAATTCTTGAAACTAAACATAAATGACATAAGATATCAGGCTGATATATAAAACTCATCATAAAACAAATTAGGTATTAGCCTAACGCCTAAAACCAAACTAAAAACAAAATAAGTATTAAATGATACTTTGAAACCAATCATAAAACTAACCAAATACCCAACAATAGTTAAAATCAAATATGAAATAAACTAAGCACTTACAGTCACACACCACTATCCCATGTAGTCAAGATTCAAATAATCCATCCAGTGCAGAGATGGATCTGGGACAACAGGTAAGACTTTGGTAGATATAAATTCAAAGTTAACAGGGATGCATAAGGAACAGCGAGGTATCCACTTTATCGTGATCTGGAACATCGGAGTTTGACTGTACTAGCTCTGCTAGTTGATTTATCTTAGTCAACCTTAATCATAGTAACCATTAGTAGTTACAGGAGGTGTAAGGAATATCCTTGTACAGATTTGGAATTATTGACCCTAAAGATCCTCTTGGTAAAAGTGAAAAGTCCCGCTAAGAAGTTGATCACAATTGCCTTAAGGTCATCTCTATTGAAAACAACAGGTAATAAAGCAAAAGATTACTAAAAGAAGATAAAGACAAAGTGCCTAAATGGGATCCCTTAACTGTCAGGTTGATTATTTTTAGATTATTTCACATATTTGTTGTTAAGCTACAAGAACCTGCATGGAGTACTTGCTATGGCAAAAACAACACCTTAATGTCAAGAAACATTCACTGCGCCTCCAGGCCTCAAAACCTATATTTCCAGGACTCTCTGATATTGGTCTAACAATACATCTCACCCAAAAACAAATAAACTTCAATATTGTTATCAGGACAATTGGGAAAAAGTAGAAAGTATGAAAGTAAGAATGCATAAGGAAACCCCTCTTTGAAAACTAGCATAGATGATGAATATTTAACCACTACTTTGCAGCTATAAGGTTCTGGAAAGCAAGTGAGAGAAATTGGATTCCGAGATTAGCAACAACATTAATACAAGCCCAAGTAGCAGGAGAATACTATGACTAGGCTTAATTGAAGGAAGTTTGACTGTGGGTAAGAGTGTGAGGAGAGGGGAGGTAGTAAGGTATCAGCTGGAGAGGAGTGTAGTAGTAGGGTCCCAGGCATTGATGAGGAGGTAAGGTACCAGCTGCTATGGGGAAGAGCACTAGGGTACTAGCTGATCCAACATGAGAAGAGGGGAGATGAGGAGAGGAGAGGAAGGGCTAGACACAATTATCAGTCACAGAACTGATACATACCCATCTTGGCAGTTCTCAAAGGACAGAGCTTGCAGGAATCGACTATTTGACTATGGGGTCATCATAGGCCTATAGGGAGCTTCCTCTGACTCCAATTATATCTCCCAGCCGTATGAAGGTCGGATGTTGCCAACTGTATAAATGGTAAACAAGGAAGAGAAAATAAGCTAAGTAAGGTAAATCAAAAATGGATAAAGGAGAGGAAACTATGAACAAAGATGGAAAGAAGGACAGGATGGACTCAAAGGAGAAGACCCTAATAAGTTAGGAGAGAAGAGATAGAGATAGTCAAGTCCCTAACTCATGGCCAAGCAAGAGGGGATAAAAGCCTGCCTAGAGAAGGTGGTAATATCTTGTGGTATAGAGATTTCAATCGTTGTGTGTGTAGCCAAGACTGAGGATATCCCATAACTGTCAGTGACTGCTAACTATTTATATACTTTTCTTTAATAGGCACTAGTCTAGGTAAATAGTTATACAATAGAGCCTAAGCAGTAGCCTGCTATAACTTTGGTGTCTAAGTTAAGGGCGACTTGCTGACAGGTGAAGACAAGGAAAGTACCATAGCATGGTGTATAGAGTGAAGGGTAACTTGCCTTGGAACTCCTGGGGCACAATCCTGCCAATCCTCTCAAGCATACAGTAAGCAGACTACCAGAATCTAGAGATTCCATTAAGGAAATGAAATACAAAGGAAATCAAATCAAATAAATGTAAACTGATAAAGGAAAAGTTAACAAGAGTGGTAATCCAGGTACCAGATCATGTACACATGTTACATTTTCCCAGTACTCATGTTGGTAACATATATGCAGTATTCTTTCAACTTTGACAATGGTTAATAAAGTGTGTGAATATCATTTGACCTTGAAGATTTGTCTACCTACTATAGGAAAATATTCCAAGTACTATCTATCATTCTGAGAGTGTAAACCACTCTTCCTGAACATAGTCTTCACTCTATTTGCTAAATCAACTAATTTTAGACTAATAAAGTAAATTTGAAAATATTCTTCAGAATACCAGGTGATTGATCTGGATGACAGTCTTTTTTGCCTATATGCTCTCCTGTGTTGATGCTTTAAGATCATCATAAGTATAGAACACATAATATATCCACTTGGACAAATTACTGTTTCTTCTCTCTCTAAGGCTGTGGGCTGTGCAGCCATGCTACGGATACTATTTCCTGCTAGCATGAGTTGCAATTACATATTCACCTTTCAGCACTAGATACTATCAGATCTTTAGGTATATAAGCCTAGTAACATATCTTATTTGTGTAATATTATATTTGCTTTGTCTCAAAGTAGTATGAAAAATCCTCATTCAATCTTTGATAACTATGACTATGCCTTACACCACTTTGACCTCAATGAAATATCGGTTTTTACCTCTGTCATCTCTTATTTCAAGGTAAAAGTGTCTGCTGGCTCTCAAAAAATAATGTATTATCAATCAAGAGACTTCAATCTCATCAAATACCTTTCCCAATGCCCCATGGAATGGGCCTTTTTTCCAAGTCGACTAAAGCAGCTATTTCTGCCTTTCATCTGCACGAGTAGGTTAGAACGGCATTTGACCAGCTGCCGGTCTGCCGGTTCACAGTTCATATCGTCAGTGGCAGTTTGTGTACATCTTCCCGGAATCCGCTAGTATGTCGTCAGATCCCCCACTGTTCATGAACTACTCGTACTTACTCACTATCTTTATCAGAAAAGAGCTATCCAACCTCACTACGATAAATGGGAAATGCAGATATTGGCCCAGGTGCACGAGCACGAGTACGAGTACAGTATAGGTCACTGAAAGTTTTCATATCTCAAATTGTTCCGTTTGGGCCATCTATTTACCATCTACGATAGATCTCATGTTATATGCAGGTCAAGGGATTTTTTCTTCTTTTTCCTTCTTTGTTTTCCCCATCTTCTACCGTCTTTTTCCATCCCAACTAAGTTTAGTATGCTAGCACCTGATGCTCCTACTGTACTGTACCATACTCTACGCGCAGTGTGATACCGCACAATACGAGTGACAAGGGAAATGAAAAATACCTCGCGAGGGGAATTACCAATTCGACTGTGCCGTGCCGTGCGCTACGGGTGTCCCAATGTCTAAACCCCAGTCCGGTGTGCGGGGATAACGAGAGTGCTTCGAGGTGAGGGAATTATGACAATGCGAAGAGACTGGGCATTTTTAATCTAAAGATTAGATTTGACATGTTCTGATGGTGGCAGTGGTGGTGGTGATCTTGCTGGTATGTGAAGCGTGTGGATTCCTCGCCTTCTGGTGGTGAGGTGGTTGTTGGGATTTCTTTTCTCTAATGTATGTTTTGTACAAGTACTGAACTGTGCCGGGCTGGGGTAGTGTTCTTGTTGCTCGGAATTTCTCTGCGGGAGGGGAATAGCTGCGATGGGTGGGTGATAACCTAAGCTGTTATTTACATAATAATTTTTTTGCTCTGGTGGGGTTGATGTTTTTTCCCTCGCGTTGACTTCACATGTTTGAAATAGCCGATAACTAAATGCTGATTAAGGTTACCGCTCATAGCGGACGGGGCGGTGGCTTGACAGCCTCGATATAAGATTGCAAGCCGTTTCCTTCCATTTCTTTGGTTGGATGTATGATTATTGTACAGTATATTTACAAGCTTTTTTATATACACCAGCAGAGGGAAGGTGGGTGGTTAATTAATAACTAGACTTCCTCCGGAACATGGCAAAGAAGCCACCGCCAACCAGACGGTCTCCGACGGTTGGTCTGCAGATGAAGGCACCTAGCGCGGGCGTAGGTGGTAGAGATGCAGAGGGAGGAGGAGCTTGCTCTATGACAGAGGGTTCCGGGGGAGTTTTCTCTAAAGTGGAAGATTCTGGGGGAGGAGAATCTTGTTCTAGAGCATGGGGTGGCGGGGGTGTACAATCTTGCTCTAGAGTAGGGGGCGCCGGAGGAGGAGCTTGCTCTAGAGTAATGGGTTCCAGGGGTGCAGGATCTTGCTCCAAAGCAGCGGGTACCGGGAGAGTCAGTTCCTCTCGGGCGGTAACCCCCACCCCCTCCTCACTCTGCTGCACCCTCTCCGCCTCCTTAACCCTCGCTCTAATAACCGCCGGCCGTACATCCCACGCACGCAATCCTGCGCCGACCCCCGTCCCACCAGGAAACTCCAAAACCCTCTCGCAGAACAACCCACTCCCCTTAGCACTGGCCACGGCAACCATAATCTGGCTAACACTTGGACACCAAACACCCACTACCCCATCCGGCCTCAAGCAGCGCATGACATCGAGCAGGTACTCCTCGGGCCCTGGTAGGTCCAGGATAGCATGGGTCAAGAAGGGTTTCCCATCACGGACGGAGAGCTGCTCGCGACACCAGGAACCTGGGTCGCAGACATAGAAGCGGATGTTGGGGAGGTAGATGCCCCGGCGAAAGTTTGATATGACTTTTCGTGCGTGGGTGGAGTGTGTGGCTGACACGTCCATTGTGTGCAATATGGCGCTTGCGCAAGGGGATAGCGCACGGGAGAGGTAGAGGGTTAGTGAGCCGAGGCCAGTGCCTGCTTCCAGAACTTCTACTGGTCCCTCCTCATTGTTGCAGCCGCCATCGTCATGGTCGGCTCGGGTGACGTGAATGTCGAGTAAGGATACGATCGTAGCCGCGTCGATTGGGTAGATTGGCGTCACCAGACGCCGCACGGAAAGGATGTACTCTTCCAGCGTTGGAAAGGCGATCCAGAATTTCACGCCCTTTGGCGTGGCCACAATGTCCCGCGGCCGCTTCCCGATGATGTCGCCGTGGGATATTATACCTCTGTATGTTTCGGAGTTTTTTCCCTGCATGAGGGGGCGGGTGAGGTATGTTTTGGCAGGGTCCAGGACGGGGCGGAGGAGGGCTATGTCGTTTTCTGGAAAGAATCATTTTCTCTTTCTGTCAGTGAATTGTATCAAGTGGTTTGGGGAGGGGGAGGGAATACCGCCAAACACCCTCTGAGCAGAAGAGCTCCATCGTTGAAGCGACGGGCGGAGAATTGAGGGAAGGCGTGGGCGGAACATGTTTCGTGTGTCCACCAAATTAAACCCCCCAGACCCTCTCATACCATATGGGCGAGGCAATATTGGCGGGGAAGGGAAGTGGGAAGGGAAGAAGAAAAGTTCCCCGCCCATTCCATCGAATTTCCACTTTCGACGATTACCCGCTTAGTCCCGGCTAAACCCTTACAGCCCAGCCCGGGTGCACAACACTGTGCTCCTTGAAGAACCCTGATCTTCAGAACCCCCATCCAAGATTCCATCCATCCAACATCTCATCCATCATATTATTATCTAATTTTAACCCACTCACCCGTTATTACGTCGCTTAACCGACCGAGTCTTTATTTACTCGAGTGTGCAGAGTATGCTGCGGGGTTAGCCAACCAACAGACGAAAAACCCTATAATACTTCCCCTGACCAACTTGACATTTGATCAAGGTGAAGTGAAGTGAAGTGAAGTGAAGTCTCTGCACCGGGATCAAAAGTGCAGTGCTCTACGCAATTCCGCTGTGCTCGAGTACAGTAATGTACCGGTGCGGTGTGGTTGTGGTGAAATGGACTGCAAAACAGTGAATGCCTCGAACATGGGGGGAAATGACCTGCTGCCTTGCCCCTTCATTTATTGCATTATGCTCCAACATACGGTACTCGCACAGTGTTCGCATGCATAGCACAAGGGGGGATCGTGGTTCTAGGGAACTTCCCTTTCCCCACCGCTCTAGTGCAGAGTTTTTTTCCCAACAAATTTGTAGTTATGATGCTGTATCGTACTCTGCTGTGGTTACTCTGGAGACGTGCCGTTGTTCCTGGGGTTGATTGGATTTTTTTTTCTCCTTTCTTTTCTTATTCCCCTCTGCATATGGTCCTCGGAGGATGTGATGTGATCTGGTGATAATACTGTGCAAGTTCTCATCATGGTGTTTGCGATGATGCCGCCGCTGCAGTAGGGGGTGGGAGCGCTCCCTTTGGTTGATCGAAGCCTGCATGTGTGTGAGGGTGGGTTTAGTGTGCGAGTATGGGCACTCGAGTGGTGGAGGTTATCCCCGCTGGTGATTAAACGACTGTGCACGATAGGCTACCGTAGGATACGATCATTCTTCTGCAGTAAACTCACTCAACTCTCCTCCTATCCCATCCATCATTCACCCCATCCCATCCCATTGTCTTGCCCCCTCTTTTGTTCCTCCCTTCCCTCCTTTCCCCCTCGGCTCCGCATCCTAAATCGCCCGCAATCTTCCCCATTCCGGAAAGCCAGTACACTGCCCAACCAACTACTCGAGTATGCCACGATCTAGCTTGAATCCATCATGTGTGTTGCTTGTGTTCAGGCGGAGGTGGATGCATAGCTTGGCCTCACGGGATGGTTCCTCGAGTGCGGTCGGGTGTCACATGCATGCATGGGACAATGTGATGCACCGGCTGTGAATGCTTAACTTATGATTACAATTCCAGTACCGGCACTAGAAAAGGTACTGGGGAAAGAATAAAGTTGTCTGCCCCTTACAGATGGATGTGGTGCGGGTTGGATAAAAAGTATAATACAAGTATATTAATACAGTTATTGTACGAGTACAGTTGCACCTCGCTATCCCGGACGGCCAAAATCTGAAGAATCCGTCCGGAACAGCGAGGGATCCGGGACCACGGGCCAGGCTTTGGTGGGAGAAAATTCAGATTTCACAGAGATTCATACGAGGCAGCGAGGTATCCGGGGCAGTGAGGTGTGACTGTATATGTTGGTGAGATGGGAGGAAGGGGGACGATGGGATGGGGGGATGAGGGAATACAAGCACAGTGCCTGCCGTACTCCCCGAGCAGCGCTGGAGACTGGAAGAAGGAGGGAGGGAGGGAGG
>QFET01020912.1:0-16541 GCA_003316355.1 Tuber calosporum | reverse complement strand
GGGGGGGCATGTTTACTCTCTCGAGTTAATGAGATATGTGACAACACTGCACTGGCAGTGGTTACTGTACCTTCCAACGGGAGGAGAGGGGATGAGGCCTTAAGTAGCAAATCACCTAGCAGCAATCATAACAACGATATCCCGTAGAAATACTCGGAACGCGCACTGACGTATGCGGATATTTATTTGTATTTCCCTCCCTCCCTCATTTCTCCCGCATGGAAGGGTGCATGGTGCGAGTGTGATATACACTTGGTACTGTACGAGAATTTATATATGCCAATGAACTTCACCCACCGACCGATCCTGCTGTCCTCGGGGGAGAGAGTATCAGCTGCGGGAACTGCGCGTGCTTCACACAGGAGGGGTAAAGAAGAGAGGAAATTTGGCAAGATGGGTGTTCTCGAGAGAAGCTTTGGTTATCGTGGGGTGTGTGGGAAGCGGGTTTCCGCCTTGTGCTATATCCTCGAGTTGTATCATCTGCAGTCGAAGAGAGATATTCCAATGGGATCGGAGGCTCGGTGGGATTGAAACTGTCGTGAGAGACGTTTGCATGCTGAACGGCACTTTTGTCACTCACTTGTACTGTCATGTATTACCGTAGAGTACAGTTACTGTACAAGTATATATGGGCCATAAATTAGGCTACGAGCAGACCTTGTGAATGCTCTAGAAGCGCACGTTTTTTTTCTTCTTCATCACCAGGACAAGCCCCTGCGATGCAGCTTTCCGCGATATAATTTGTTGGGTAGCGGATAGTATCTTCACCTTTCATTGAACTCAGTCATTTACCCCCTCGGCACATCACCCTCCAACACATGCCACATCAAGAGGAACACTTCCTAAGGGAGTTAGATTTACCGCAAAGCCTTCCATCAGTGAATCCCGAGTCTTTTGAGATGTGATTACGTGCCGCTTGAATTGTTGTCATTTCACAGTGCGTGCTGTTATCGAAGCTCATCTCTTATCGATGCAATCCAATCCTCTGTGAATGGGTCCGTTTACACTTGAGCAAAAACCTGTGCTAGCACGCACAAAGTGCGGACAGTTTACTCTTCATTCCGCCCCCGAACCGTTTATCGCCTGTGCGCAAGACCAAACCAAACGATTAACCGAAATCTACAAAAATAGTGGGCATGTCACACTTACCGCCGAGCGGGATACGCCAACCCCCCTCCCCCCCCCCCATCCCAGTCCCGGGTTTCGTCAAGTCAGGATCTCCCCGGGCCGATCCTCCTCCTCCTCCTATTCCTCCTCCTAGAGTAGCACTAGAAACCCTATCATAGTTGTGGCCGGCCAATAATCACCGCGTCCCACCACCACGCCACACTTGCAGCTCGCACTTCAGAAGAAAAGAAAAAAAAAAGCACCGACCAATCTCCAGATCACGCTACCCCTCCAGCCCCGAGTGATATTTAATGAACCAACAGTTGCGCCAACCGGACCGCACCGTACATGGCTTCAAGTTACCCACTTTTGCTGGAGATTGGGTTACCCCACTCCACTGCGAACGGCAGCTCCCCCGCTTGCCCCCCCCGCCATCTCAATCTGATTGAACAATTCTTCGCGAACGAAGAAAGCACAAGCCTTTCCAAAGAGGCCCCTCCTCCATAGGATCCTCACCCACAAACCGGTGCTTCCCCTCACCCCTCCTCTTCTCTCTCCTCCTCCCATTGAATTCGTTCGTTTACCCACTTGTCCATTTGTCCTCTCGGTTCCTCCTCGCCTTGCAACGGTAAGCTGGGCAGGGAAAACTTTCCCCGCCCACTCCTGCCCACTGGGGTAGGAAGTTTATTTATTTATTTATTTATCTATCTATGCATTTCGCCAAGATCGTATAAACATCAAACACACCGCGGAGAGCACACGGGCCAGCTTTCCCAAGGGAGAAAGGGAGAGGCTGGTATTTTAATATCACTATAGAAACGTTCGCAATTCGATGATGGGATACCCGTGTAAATTTTCTCTCTTTCACACGGTAGATACTTTAAAATTAATTCGTACAAGCGAGCGAGTGAGCGTTCATGAGACCAGCCCCAGGAAAGGAAATGGTATTTTTGTGCGGAGCGGATAGGTAGTAAGGTAGGGAGGGATGTGAACATAAGAGATTTTTGGGGGTTGAAGAACTGACTGCAACTTGGCGAGGGTGATATAAACAGTTGAATATTTTTTTCCCCAAAACAAGAATTAAAAGGTAATAAATGGTAACCGGGAGAGTAGGAGGGATGTTCTTACAAATGAGATTGAAGGGAGGGGAAGGGGGAAAAAAAAAAAAGAAAAAAAAAGAAAAAAAAAGGTGGCTTTTAAACATGTACTGTACAATGAATTTTTTTGTTCGGCATCAGGGAAAGGAGGGAGAGCTTCAGAAAAGCTATTTTGATGATGGATACAGGGGAGAAAGCGGAGGAAATAATCTAGTTCGACTCCTATAGAATCTCAACCAAAGTTGCGCACTGAAGTTTGAGGTATGATTTTAGTTCCTCCTCTGATCGATATCTTGCCCAACTCTTACTCTTGGCAGGAGGAGTCTCCATCCTGTACTCCGAGATCATATCCTGGACTTTCACGATGGATTGGATGATCTGCTGTCTTCTATCATGCTCTCCCCTCTCAAGATCAATATTTTCTGCTTCTTTTCGCTCCGCAGCCTTTCTCATAGATTCTCTCCATTCCGCCTCCCGTCGCTCGGCATCCTTTCGCTCCAGCTCCTTTTGCTTCGCCTCCCGCTTCATCTGGCGCTTCTCTAGCGCTACTTTGCGAGCAAGTCTCTTGGCCTCTTCTTCTCGCCATTGAGCCTCCCGCTTCTCTGCTTCCCGTCGCTGGTTTTCCCTCCTCTCCGCTTCCCTCCGTTCCGCCTCTCTCAACTCCGCCTGGTAAGCCTCAGCCTCCCTTCTGTCGGCTTCAGCCGCCTCTTTCTGCCTGCGCTCAAAGAGCATCCTGGCCCGCTCCGCAGCAGTGTGCCTTGAGCGATCCAACTCCGGCCCGAGTAGGATTTGCTCCGCGTCTTGACACCGGGAGGAAGAGCGGCGAGTGGGAACAGCGTCAAAGGAATCCCTTCGTTTGGATGATGCGTGTGTGCCCAATATACCAAAAGTATCGCGAGACTTTGACGATGAACGCAGCGGTGTGCCGTCGTAGGTGTCCGCGCGCGGCCTAGACGAGTTACGCGGGATATCGAAGGGGTCAGATCGGGATTTTGATGAAGAGCGGCGAATATGAGGTGGTGGGGTCGTTGGCGAGGTGTCGAAGTGATCACCACGGGGTTTCGATGGAGAGCGGCGAATATGTGGTGGTGGTGGGGTTATCGGCGAGGTGTCGAAGATAGGATCACCACAGGATTTTGATGAAGAGCGGCGGATATGAGGTGGTGGGGTCGTTGGTGAGGTGTCGAAGGGGGGATCGCCACGGGGTTTCGATGGAGAGCGGCGAATATGCGGTGGGGGTGGGGTTGTTGGCGAGAGGTCGAATGGATCACGACGGGATCTCGACGACGAGCGCCTAATATGTGGCATGGTGGGTGTCGTATCGAAGGGGTCGCGGGGTTTTGACGACGAGCGACGGGGAGACGGTGGGTATGATTCACGGGATTTCGAGGCGGAACGATTTGGGGCTACGTCAAAAGTATATTGATGTCTTTTTGGCTCGGAAGTTTCATACACTGACCCTTTCGTTAGCCGTAGACACAGATGTCGGGATTTTTGCGTTGCTTACCCGGGAATGAACTGGAGTTCTTGAGACTGCATCTTCCGCTTTCTTTGTCATATTTTCTCCGTCGCTCCGGGTCGTTCAATACTTCGTACGCTTCTTTGACCTTGATATCGCCGCATAAGCCACTTTCCTCATTTCCCCCAAACTCGCTCTCGATGAAAAGGAAAAATATCAAAACCACCTTCCCCACCCTCACCAAACAACTCCCTGGAAACAAGTATAAACTCCAAAACGTACCTCAGTAAACTTCTCCGTAGCGCTCTGCACATTCCCCGGGTTCTTATCGGGGTGATGTGCAAAGGCAAGCTTTCGATACGCTTTCTTGATCTCAACGTCCGAAGCATCGGCCGTGACACCAAGGACAGCATAATGGTTGGCGCGCTTGATTGGAGTCGTAAATATCTCAGGCATGTTTGCGTTGTTGTTACTGCGATGTACTGTACTGGCTCAAGGTCCCTCTTTTCTTTCAAAACCCTTCCACCTCAAAAGATAAACGGGGAGCTTATGGTTAAATTATCGAGAAAAAGACTGATTTCCGGGAGGGGGGTTTTTTTTTTTTCTTCTTTTTTTCTTTTTTTCTCTTTGCCTTCCTAGATCAACTAAGAGGAGGGGTCGCAGAAAAGAAAGAAAGGGAATGAGGTGAAATGAAATGGAATACTGGTTTGGTTAGAAAAGATAGATAATACGGTGGTGAAAAGGAAATCGTAGAGAGAGGGGGGGGGTAGTGAAAATAATAGGATGTACAGAAAAGCTGTGAAGCAGAATTACCCCTGAGCCCCCCTTACTTTTATGTTTACGAGTACTCGAGTACTCGTACGGATGGGATGGGCAGTCGTGTGTTTTTTGTTATTATTATTTTTTGCTTGGTGATGGTGGAGTGTCAGGTAGTGTACAGTAGTACCGTATACGAGTAAATATTTAGTGCTATAGGATATTCGATACTCTACCACTGATGGATGGATAGTTGGACGGATAGTGAGGATCGACCTCTGTGATTTCCCTTTTCAATCACACCTTTGCTACTTTGCCACCCCTAAGAATAACCTATGGCCCCCAAAACGATATTGGCCAAAGAGAAGAAAAAAGCAATCCTACCCCTTCCTCCCACCCTCTCTCTACCCTCCCTCGAGAAAAGAAGGAAAAAAAAAAAACTCGTGTCAGTAGAGCTCTGCCTACTTGCCTACTGTATGTTCGACACGTCCCCCCCGATACTCCTCGTTGAATACGTGCGTGGCGGGCCGTGACTGGGAGGGTGAGAAAAACGAGCATCACAAACCATCTTTGTAACACAACTGGGACAACGTGTAACCTATCAGGCGGGAGATCAGAAAACTGGGAGAGCCAAAAATCAAATGCCAGTCCCAGTCGGAACAGGACTCCACTTTTTTTTCCCACTTTTATTTCCATCGAGGATCGGGAACTTCCTGGCCAATTGATTATTGATTTTTTTTTTTTTTTCCTCCATTTTTCCCCACTGAGCCGTCAGCACATCCCCCACAGTTACTACTTGTATCATTGCAAAATATAGGACTAATCATAGGAAATCACTCCCTGCATCTAAAACAGGGTGGGGTTGGTAACGGTTGTCGCCCTGCGAATGGAGTTAGGGAAGTAAGCCGTCGAACTAGCGAATAGCCTGAAGTCGTCGAGATGGTGATGAGGGTTCAAATGTCGAATGACTGAGAAGCATAGTACCAGTATCTTCGTTTCAGACACAGCTTATTGGATCACAAGATGAGCCCTTTGTTTCTGACTTCCTTTCTTCCCTTTTTAGCCCTCTCGTCCGGAGGAGGTGCTCGCGGTGGCGATAGGGAAGAGGACTTAGCAACGGGAGTAAGAGAAAAAAAGTGCTGGATTAAACGGGTGCGGTCGATTGACATTCCGTGATATGAATTACATTATTTGATCGTCCTACAGTACTCGAGTACTCGAGTACACGTGCTGCACTGTACAACACAGTAGAGCTCACCGGCCTTCGCAAACTGCAGGAGAACCGGGGGAGGAGCGCTGTATTCTTAAGAAGTGATGACAAGAAATTACGAAAGCCGGGTGGCGGAAACGGGAGGTTAGTAGAGACAGCACGATCGTACTTTCGAGACAGATCTTTTGTGGGGAAGGAGGAAAGGGGTGAAGAGAAGAGGAGAGGAGAAGAACCAGACGAACATGCGCAGCTGACATGACCAGCGGTAAGTAGATGCGCTGCGAACATATCCACGGAACCGCAGGTTACTTCAGAGGTAAGGGGCAGAATAGAGGCACAGAAATGGCACACTGAGGTCCGGAGGAACATGGAGTGTAAAAAGAGGAGGAGGAAAAAAAAAAAAAAAAAAAAAAAAANNNCTTGACGAATCGAGGTAATGACGCAGAATTCAGATTATCGATGCTCGCGATGCCGATTTTTATATTAGTCCAGAGTCTGACGCAGAGGGGGTTCACACGTACTCGAGTATTGCGATTGTGCTTTTTGTCCAGAGTTAGAAAAAGAAAAGAGAGCAAAGTAAGAAAGTCTTAGTTGTGGGGATCGAAAAGGGTAATAATAAGTAATGCAGCTTTTTTAGAGAGAAAGTAGATAAAGGTACTTATAACACGGGGTCGGAGATGTCTGCGAGCGAACTGGGTGGGAAGGAGAATCGAGACTGCAGTTGCCAATATCAGACCAGGAACGAGAGATGCTGATCAGCAAGCAATGATTGAGCAGTAGCCGTTTCCTTGCCCGATGACGTATCCGATTGTAAAAGTGAAACACAAAAGTGATTCAATAGAAAGAAATTCTCTCCAGAAGTTCCGAATATCAAACCATATCACTGATATCAACATGCTCGGAACAGTTTCAGTAATCCCGGTGAGAAAGAGAAGGATGAACAACCCAACGGACTCATTTTGCAAAACAGAGAGGGAAATATAAAAAAACATCCGATCGAGAGAATTTAGTGGTCTTCAGAGATTGGGCCTAAGTCTAGCTTCTTCCAGCAACCCGATTGCATCCCCAAGTTTATATCTCCGAGCTATATCAAGAGCGGTTCTCCCGCACGAATCCTTCAACCGAACGTCTGCACCCTTCTCCAGGAGCACCTTTACGCACGCCAGAAAGCCCTTTTGAATTCCCCAACAGGTGACGCCAGGCCCACCACCGAAGGTCCTCCAAATCCCTAACTCATTCTCCATCATCCTTCCACCCGCCACGCACTCGAATCCATGAATGGCAAAATGCAACGCCGTATCGTTTGACCGCCCATCACGAGCATTGACGTCCGCGCCATACTCCACCAACAATTTTATCGCAACCTCCTTGCCGTAGCGGGAAGCGTAGTGCAATGCCGTTAGCCCGTCTAGTTGACTGTGCACCCCGACTACACCGCTATTCAGTAATCGTCCTATGATGGCTTGGTGGCCGTAGGCTGACGCCTGGTGCAGCGCTCCCTTCGCCCAACCCATGTCCGTGCATTCTGCCTTCTTGCGCTTCAGGACCAGGGCCACTAAGCCCTCATAGCCTTCGATTGCCGCCCATTCCAATGCCGGCAGACCGTCCTTGTCCTGGACGGCAAAGTCGTGGAGGAGCGGGGTAAGCACGACGGCTAAATGGCGGTTTGCGGAGAGGAAGCTGTTTAGGTCTCCTAGTTTTAAATGCTTCGCGATGAGGCGGAGAATCTCAATTGGAAAATCGAGGAGTGGCATTGTCGTATTGTGGTTTTGTTTATAAAGTGCTCGGGGGTGATTTTTTTTTTTTTTGAGGGGGACTTTTGTTTAGGGCAAATGAACTCCCACGGTGGGTTGTGGGGGTGGAAACAAGAGAGAAACAGGCTGGGCTATTTTCCTATGCAGAGATCACTGGCAACTTTTCGACCGCTGAAGCTTATGCATATATGTGCGTACTCAAGCAAATTATCCATAATACCCCGAAGTCGGTCCCAACCGAGACTATTGCAGATTCTCTTTAATCAGGATGAATTATATTGTGTAAATGTGCGTCCCCAGCAGGACAGCTGCCTTATAAAAACCTACCCTACCAGAATTTATTTATTTTTTCAAAAAAAGAGGGATCCCGCTCCCCTCCCCCCCTCTTTCCTTTCCTTATTTTGCAACAACGTTCACCACAGTGTGAGTAGTTCACCATCCGTGTGGGGGGTTTTCGTCTGGGTTAAATACCAGTACGAATTGCTTAGCTACGTGTAAGTATAGTACTTGTTCTGGCACTCGGGTACCTTCAGTTCCCGGGCTTCAGTACCGGCAATCCAGATACCCTTCCGCACCCGTATATACCGGTACTCGCTAAGCATCCCGTGGCTAGAGTGAAGCCTGTTCCTCCCGATACTAGACTTTCTTATCACCGACGACCAAAACTGATTGCATGATTCAATTGGGTTGAAATGTGCCACTAAGTTAATTTGTCAAGTAGCTGACTCCCGCGCATGTTTACATGGAACTAGTCTGGAATGGCTCCTATGTCTTAACTAAGCGCCAGTGCCTCATCTGACATCAAGTTATGATATTCGGGAACCTTTGCTACGTATCAACAGCCACGACTCTTCCTCTTGAGACGCTTTTGGGTTTGGATTTTCGACATCAAGTGTAGCGATGGCACTGGTCAGGATTCGAGACCATGGTTTGGGGAACCTGTAATCCGAATTTGCCCCCTTCTGCGGAATACTCAGCAGATGGTGCTTTTGGTCCTCCCTGAATAGAAAAATGAGCGCTTGCCCACATACCCGCCTAGTTATAATACTAAAGTTCCTGGTGGGTGTTGCGAAAAAGTGAGCCAACTATGAGATGTCTGGCAAGAAAAATTTATTCATGATGGATCACTTGGTGTCATAGACAGTCACTCGGTAAATTTATTAATGGATGAATTTTTATCAGCATCGGCCAAGACCAGGTCCCGGGTTGATCCTTGAGCAACAAGACCCTCCAGGGACCGTACAGTACGTAGCGAACCATAATACAATCGGGGGTTTTTAAAGCATTACCGCGAATCGCTTGCGTCGAGCGATAGTGTTACGAACTTAGAAATCAGAATTTGAACTTGGTTGAACTAGAAATACAGGGAGCCAAGCTACTACCCCAGAGGAAAGATTAACTCTCATCACTTCATTTTGACACCGTCGTCAATTTAGGCCCACATCTCTGCAGAGCGTCCCTCAGTTTCCTCCCCATCTCCTTCCTTGCTCTAATCTCCTCCTTGGCCTCCTCAACATCCAAGGGATCTGCCAGGGCCAACACTGGACTCGCCGGGTAATTAGCACTTGAAATATTCTGATCGAATGACCTCAATTTCTCTGGAGTCTCAAGCCTTTGGGGTGTTTCTCCTCTGAGAGTCTGGTTCGGAGTTGAGCCTCTAGGCTTGCCCGGTGAGGCAGAAACGCTTTGAGATTTGATTTTGATTCGCCTCAAACGCTCTTCGAGGTAATCGATATCTCCGTTCTTTCTCTCAACCATTCCTGTCAATTTCATGATTGTATTCTTGACTGCTTCCACGGTCGGCGGAACCACGGCCCCAGGCCTGTCCCTGTCTCGGGATGCAATTTTGGCCTTGAGCTGGGTCACCTCCTTTTCGGCTTCTTTAAGGAGCCTTTCCGCCTTTGCATACTCCTTCCTGAGCTTCCGTTGCTGTAGAACTTGTTCCGGTGTAAGTGGTCTAGCGCGAGCAATTGAAGCGGCCTGAGCATCGCTGTGAACAGCAAGAAGCCGTTTAATTTCTGCATCTTTAATATCAACTGCCTAACCGGTTAGCTGTATCCTAGGTCGCAGAGAAAAGTGGGGGTAGTGGAAAACCAACGCTTGATAAACCCTTTGCTTGCTGCTTGGTATTTCGCTTCCAATTCATTGTTTCCCTTGTTTTCGTCCCTTACACTGGCAAGTAACTGGTCAAGTATTTCCTTAACTTGGCCCATTTCGTGAAACCTCCAGTCCTGTGAATGCTTCATATCTTTTGCTGTCTTATGTTCAACATCAGGGAGTGGGTTCTCTTGGCCGAGATGGTAGGCTTTGAGCCCTTGGGCAGTCAGGCCAAGCCTATTAACCATCATGTTCCCACTAAGATAAATAGAATCGAATACCGCATCGAATTCCTAAGGTTTGAATAGCGATTCAGTAAAGTAACCCTGGGCGGATGGGGCAAGCAGCTTACACTTGCGACCTCAACCTCCCCATTGCGCCTAAATCTTGGCAACTCCTGGACAGGCTTCACGTAGCTGTTCAACAACTTATTCCGCACCCGGTCCGGATCATAATCGTTATACTCGTTATCAAAGTCCAGATCACTTTCCACTTCATCCTCTTCTTGGACTTGCTCCTCCCGGACTTCCTCATCTTCTTTCTCTTGGCTAGCCTGCTTCACCTGCAATGCTGGAGCAGCTAACGGACTACTTTCAGTTGGCTTGTTTATAGAGGGAAGTAAGTTGTCAGGAGTCAGGGCCACCGAAGGTTGCAGGGGAGAAATCTCTCGGGACCTGTTTCCAGACGCTAGAAAACCAGGCGGAGGTGGCGCACCATGTACTCTAGGAGTGTCAGATTTCCTAGGTAGCCTATTGAACTTGCCCCCTCGACCTAATGGAATATTCCTCTTTTCCTTATTTTTGGCTGTTGGGGAGCCAACAGTCGCGCTTGGAGAACGATTTTTTAGACTTGAGCCGGTCAATAATGAGCTGCTTGATCGATCGCTATCACTACCACTAACCGGGAGGGGGCTTTTAGCCAGGGGACCGAATGGCGCGTTTTCCTCAATACCTCTACTGAACGTCTCCTTGAAGCTTGTGTCGGCCCCGAAGATATTAGATGTACTAGGACCACTTGATGCGGAGGGCAGCTTTGGCTTAGGCTCGTGTGCTAACCTCCCAGATGGCAGGCTATCATCCCCTTCGCTGTTATCTTCATCTTCGTCATCCCCATCTCCGTCACCTCCATCTTCGTCATCCCCATCTTCTCTCTCATCGTCTCTCTCACCCTCTTCATCACGTTCTCGCTTACTCTCTTGGTATCCGTCGCTATCATCATCACTTCCGTCTAGCGAGGTAACTTTCTCATTATCTGTTCCCACGCTCTCGGGCACCGAGGAAGGCAGGCTAGGTAAATCACTAGCCAAAGCGTCACCCGATTCTTGCACAGATGTAGGATCTGGGGGTAACGGTACCGATGGTATTTCTTTAGATAATGCAAGCCTAGGGGGCTCATCTACTGGCAATGGTGCAAGTGTCTCGAGGCCCGTCTCCACAGAAGTAAATGATGGGGGAGGTGGCGGAGGTGAGCTAGTTACTGGCACTGACGTTACCGACTGAATGGACCCGGGCCCTTTTTCAGGTGACTGAGCAAAGGTCAAAGGTCTACTCGGAGAATTATACGGGCTCGAGAGTTTTAGTGTAGTATTAAAGGGGGACTTTGGTGGTGGAGTGCTCGGAACACCAAAGGGTGTCTTGAGTTGCGTCCCCAAAGCACTAGAAGGCGATCCTGAGGAAGGGCCAGGCACAGAGCTGAAGGGTGATGAAGTTTGATTGACTGAGGCAAACGGGCTGTTTGCGAATGGACTGGAGCCTGCTGCTCTCGTGTTCGAGAAGATCCCGCTGGGAAGGTCTGGCTTCGCAGGTGCCGAAGTGAATCCAGCTTGTCGAACTTCTGCTGCCCCAGGAGAAATTATATCATCGCCACTTGGCTCATCTGGCTGCTCATCGCTGTCGTCCATGCTTGCATCTCTGATATTCTGATCTGACACCGCTCTTGGGGCAGGCAGCGATGGGGGTAGCCCAGGACGAGAAACGACGGACGGTGTAGAAGTAAGCGCATCCCCTAGCCCCATTCCAAAGTTGCCAAAACTACCACCGGAAGAGGGCGGCGTATTTTCAGAGGTAGATACAGGCTCTGGCTTGAACGCACTGGATATTTTAAAAGGATCGGTGCTCCCAGAGCCAAATGGACTGGGTGCATTATTACCGCCCCCAAAGGCTGTGGGCGTGCTGTCAGAACCTAGGATTTTGCCCGTACCCCAGATAGGTTTGCCATCTCCGCTATCCGCTGCTGCTGCTGCTGCCACTGAGAATCCTCCCTTATTCGCGTAGGCACCAAACGCACTTCCACCTCCGTGAGCAGACACACTTCCAAACGGACTTCCTCCAACAGGGGGGCTTCCAAGGGAGGAAACAGCACCAAATCCAGGAGCTCCGGGCTTGTTCATCCCTATAAGTGTAGGTGCCCCGAATGCTGGCGCAGTAGTAGCCGATCCCAAGGGCGCAGGTTGGCCAAACGTAGGTTGTACGCCAAAGGCAGTGGTCCGGCCAAAAGCAGGCTGACCTCCAAGTGCTGCAGGTTGACCAAACACAGGTCCTGTTCCAAGGGCCGACGGTTGACCAAAAGCGGCTCCTGAAGGTGGAGCAGTTGTGCTAGGAGAAGCTCCTGAGGTGGAACCCCACACAGATCCTCCAAGAGCAGAAGGTTTCCCAAAACCACTCGCACCACTCATGCCGATGCTAGAGGGTTGGCTGAATGCCGATGACGCCGTAGGCTGTCCAAAGGCACCAGCTGCGGGCCCTCCAAATGTACCTGTGCTTCCTGTGCTTGGGGAGCGGCCAAACCTGCTATTGCCATTAGAAACCGGGGACTGTCCGAAGGAGCTCACCCCAAAGGCAGGACCAAGCATTGAATTCTGAACCGGTTGCCTCTGAGACGCTGGCTGCTGTGGTGTTTGCGGTGCCGACTGTGAGGACCCTTCCTGCGCTGCGTAAACCACCATTCCGCTATATCTTTCACCCTGTTCAATAGCATCGTTGTAAATAACATTCCAAGCGCTCAGATGTCCCTCGTGATTAAGCACCATAAGAATTGGTAACGGTCCTGGTGATTCCTCAATTTCCTCTCCGCCCACAGGGCGTTTGACGTTTGCTTTGTTGCTCAAATCCAGAGCCATTCCGATTGGTGATGTATCAGACAAGTTTTCATCAGACAAGGGCATTTGGGCTCTCCGAGGATCGTCGCCGATGCTAGCGGTGATCCAACTATCTGCTGGTATGGCAGGATCGCCAGCCAATGGAGTAGAAAACCGGCAGACAAGGCCAACGTCCGAAGAGCAAGTATTGGCAAATATGATTGTATCTTTTATGCCTGGAGCATATTGCCGAATCATAGCATGGAAAAAGTAGGGTGGGGTCCTAGAGTCCATCCCAAACGGCGGAACAGGATCAGGAAGTTTCATGTATTGATATGATGTACCATCTCGTGTCAGCGCATGAAAAACGGATTCATTATTTGCATCATCGGACGGTACCGGGGTATGCGTAGTGATAAATGCATGATTCTCAACCCAAACAATTGACGAGATAAAGTGATTTTTTAAGCCTGGGGCCGACGGTAAAACAGCCTTTACTTCACCTTCGGGGGTCATCTGCCACCCAGTTCCGTCTTCCATCCCACAAACAATTTGTTTTCCGCGTGGACTCCATGACACCGTTAAAACTTCTTTCTTCAATACCACATCTCCACTTGAGCTCTTCTCAAAACCCCCCGTGCCCATGTTGATTATCCGGACCTCACCTGCCGAGGTGACAATAGCCACTAACTCTGGTGCCACAGGATTGGGTTTTAATTCTCGCAGTGAAACACCATCTGTGCCCAACTCAAATACAAGCTTCAAATCGCTCCCAGTAGATGGAAAGTCGTTGACCAGATATATCGCAAGACCACCGGAGGACGAGCCCAGCACAAGACGAGATTCATCCGCTGTAAAAGCCACATGAGAAATGTTTGTTAGCAAAGAAAGGGAGGTTCGAGAGTTATAAGGTGCAATCTTTTCGGAGGTGTTGGCGAAAGCTTCGCGAAGGGACGAGGTGCTTCCAACGATAAGATCTAGAAAGAATTAGTAGTTTGTCCAATCAGCACAAGAAAGGCGTCTACTGGAAAACGTAGCAGCTGCGAACAAGCCGCGCTTGTTGGCAATAGCAAATAAAGAAGCACTCGAGATAGGCACAGAGTCTGTGTTATAGCCTCGAGCAAATAATTTGACTTTGGTCTCTCCATTTAGGCCTAAAAAACCAAGGTTCTACAACACATCCAGTTTATTAGCAATCACAAAATTGAGAAAACAATCCTTCCCACTAACCTCAAGTACAACCTCAATCGGCTCATTTTCCCCGACCAGCTGAGCTTGCGGCGGTTCTCCTTGGTTACCTGTCACAAGAGCTCCAGAAGGATTGGAATCCCTAAACGCCATGTTGTCGTACCCGACAATGATCCAGGACTAGGAAGTGGAAAAAAAAAAGGAAACTGATGTCAAAATAAGATCTTATAGAAAAACGTGTGGTGGGAGAGAGGTTCGTGGATATGGGAGTGGGAGACGGGATGGCTTGTGGTTGGTATTTAGGAGTCCCCTTGGTAGCTTGTTGCCAAGAATTCTGTGACACGCGCGGTAATTCACGTGTCCCAGCCCGCTTAGAAAGTGTCTGGACGGTTGTGCATGGCCGAACCCCGCGGTTCCTCCATGCGGAGGTAAATTTACAGCCCACAAGATTTGTATGTTACACTAGTCGGGGGCGTTGTGGGTGGTGTGATTGTACTTAGTATAATAAACAGTGTTGAGTGTGAGCTGCTAGTACAAGCTCCTTGTCAGCAATTTTCCTGACCCCTCTTTTCCCTTTCCCTTTTGGGAAGGTGGGAATGGGGGTAAACACCGAACGATAGTCTCACTATCCCCCTGGCTGAACTTTTGGGGCTTCATAAGCCTGGGGTAACTTCATTGTGGGCCTTTAAAAACGACCCATACCTGGCGGACAAAACTGGCGAAATGCAGTCGGTATTGCTCTGTCTCAGGCTGCTCACTGTCGGGCCGGCCAGGTTTTTACAATCTCAATGGGAGCTGGTTTGCCTGGGCTAGCACTCCCCTAACGAAAATTATGGTTTCCCTGCACTATAAGCAGAGGACAATGGTTGCTGGTTACCCCATATTGCTCTCTGATAAGCCAGGACTTTTGAAAACCAGAAGAGTTATCAAGATCAGGGAGGTTTCTTTTGTTGGGTTTTCCTTTGTTTTAGGGAGTTTACTGCGGGTTGCCTATGGGGGCCTGGACAGGGGTGGAGCAGGTTTACGGTATGGGTTTTCTTGTTGCTTCTGACCTATGCTTTTTTGGACCTGTATTTTTGCTTTGTTGCTGAGGGTGTGAGGGGTTTTCTTGCAGTTCTTGGCAGCTTGGCTGGATGTGGGCAACCATTTTGGTGTGGGATGTGTGGTGTATTCCATACCAGAGGAACTTGGTGCGGCTTGTTTTTTCCTTAGGACAGTGGGGGAGGTGTTTGACTGACATACCTCAGGGTCAAATCGGGGGTGTCCTGCGGGAGAGGTCCAGGGGGGGGTTCAATGAGGGTGTCGGTTGCATGTGTAACTCCACCTCCTTGAGTGGATATTCTGGAGGCCCTTTATAGAAGAGGTTTGTACCTATTTAAGCAAATAAATTCTAGGATTTAACAAAAAAAAATAAAAAAAAATAAGTGTGAGCTGCTAGTATTACGGGATAAGGCAATTAGAGCGAAGAAGAATTTCCAGAACGCGGTCAAAAACGCTAAGGCGGCACACTGGAGGACCTTCCTTGAGGATGGGAAAATGAACAACATATGGACGACTCATCAATTCACTAAAGAGAGACTTGGCTCTAAGATACCTGGCTCTCGACAGTGCACCGATGCAGCAGCCCTATGCCAGACCATTATGACCCACTTCTTTCCACACAACCCTAACCCACTTCAAGTGTGCCCTCCCGTTTGGATACGATTGAACGACGAAAAGAAAGTTGATGCACAAGACGTTGCCAATGCACTTGCTAAGTGTGGCAACAAATCTGCCCCTGGACCAGATCGGGTACCTTATTCAGTTTGGAAAGGAATTCATCGACTCGACTATAGAATCATTCCCGACCTCATCAATCACCTGCTTACATGGTCTATACACCCCGAGAGCCTTAAGAGATCTTTGTGTATCCGTCTCCCGAAACCAAGGAAGGAGGACTAAGAGGCTTTAGCAAGCTATAGGGTTATTGCCCTGATGCAGACATTCTCGAAGATGGTCTAGAGGATAATCAACACACGGCTGATACAGTTTGCCAAAGGAGCCAGCTTGTACTCGTTAAGACAGAAAGCCATTCTTCCACAGAGATCTATGTTTGATGCCGGCATCACATTACAACATTGTGTCCAAGAGGCCCAGGGTGCAGGGTGTCGAGTAAGCACCATGTACCATGATGTCAAGGCTGGCTTCGAAAATGTCGACTATAGGACCCTTCTTGAAAGGTTTTGGTAATTCAGAACACACAGGTATATGGTAAGGTGGATTTCGAATTTAATATCCTACAGAAAATGTGGGAAGATTTTCCCAGGTTCTCAGAGGGCAATGAGGTGCGTTAACACCGGTATACCACAGGGATCTCCACTGTCGCCAATCTTATTTGTAATCTATGTAGAACCTCTACACGACTACAATCACGATAGGTCCCTATTTATTACCTCTTATGTTGACGATATTTAATTTCCAGTTGAATCTGGCTCTTGGATACAGAATACACGAATTCTTGAAAGACACTTCTGGCAGCTAGACAGTGATGCCAACAACATACAGTTGTGTTTCTCACCAGCAAAATCAGAACTGATACATTTGAGGACCCCTCGAGACAGAGCCCACACATGTGAGATGGGCATCAGAATAGGGGACAACTTCATCGAACCAGCCAAGAAAAGTGTCAAATGGCTTGGGTTTCACTTCGAAATGAACTTCGGGACCAGGACACACTTCACGAGACGGCTTAAACTAGCTGTTAGGCACATAACTCCCACAAGGGCCCAGAGGAGCAGTTTAAGAGCTCTGGGCTTGA
>QFET01020910.1:0-11215 GCA_003316355.1 Tuber calosporum | reverse complement strand
TTTTTTTTTGGCCATACAGAGCTTGAGTGAGTGAGTGAGTGAGTGAGCAAGTGAGCTTCCGCAATGTCTTCGCTTCAGGATCTGCTGAACCCGGCCTCTTCGGGTCCGTCCTCACCGGTCCATACCCGCAATGCAACTCCTCCGAGTCAACTCTCGCAAACGAATACCCAGGAAGCAGCGAATACCTTGACATACTTTGCGAACATTCGTGAGCAAAGGCAACTCAGTCCGCAGTCTAATGCAGAAGCAGCGCCCCATGAATCCTCAGATACAGATACTGTAGAATCATCGTCCCCGGTTCCCTCGGGGTCACCTAGAAGGGTACCTGCGGGGTCCCCACTGCAAAACGTGACGGCGACCACTACGACAAATGGCTACGGTCATAGTAGCCCGAATGACAGAGATGCAGTTAGGGAACGGGATGAGGACCACGAAATGGGTATGGAGAGTGGTGTTGGTGTTGGTGGCAGTCTCGGCGTGAGGGCAGAATCGGATAGAGCTTCCCCGGAAAACATGGAAATTCTACGGTCTTCACCACCAGCTACCTCTGCTTCTCCCCCGTCGACGACTGCTCCCACGCCTGCCGACACAACAACCGTCGACACACCCGCAGCAGGGACTCCAACTGCGACGACGACAATGCCGCCGAAATCTAAGAAGAGCAAGGTGGCTAAAGCGCCCGCTCACAGAAAGAAGGGCGTTGCAAAGCTACAAAAAAAAAAGAGAAAGGCAGCACCTGATGGAGATGGTGATATTGAAGACGAGATCACTCCAAAAAAGAGACAGATTGCAAAGAGGGTCGGGAAAAAGAGGGAGAGTGAGGCTCCCTCTGAATATAATACAGAGACGGATGACCAAGGTCCTGCTACTCGGGCTACGTCTATCAAGAGGGATACTACCCCCCCATGCCCTCCTTCTCCGGCCATCCCCCCTTCGCCACTGGAGAGATTTAATTCTGCTGGCTTGGAGCTTTACTGCATCTGTCGTGAGCCCGATTCTGGAAAGTGGATGATTGCCTGCGATGGTGAATGCGACGATTGGTATCATGGCGAATGTGTCAAGGTTGCAGAACAGGATGGCGAGCTGATTGATAAATACTACTGCAAGACCCCTCTCCACCAATTGCAACTACTGCTGCTGCTGCTTCTACGCTCATAACTAACTAAAGATTCCCAGGCCCAAGATGCACCTACAAAGGCTACGGCCGCACCACCTGGAAGCGCAAGTGCCGCTTAACAACCTGCCGCCGACCAGCAGACGTATCCAAGCGCCCTCCCTCAAAATACTGCAGCGATGCCCACGGTGTCGAGTTCTTTGACCTCCAGCTCGACTCCGACAGAACCACCTACACCCGCTCAGAGGTCAAATCGTTGAGCTCTGCCGTCACCAGCGCAGCCGTCTTGCGTCGCCTAGGCGACCGTATGCCAACTCCACCGCTCTCAGACGAGAACCGGAAAGACCACCCCGAGGAAATTGAACGCCTGGGAAAAATCGCCCAAGAGAAAAAAGCCCTCAAGAACCGCGCGGAGGCGAATGAGGACCGTGCCCTGTATATCGACTGGGCAAAAGACCGAGCGAAGCGCGTGCACGAGGAGATGAAGGCGGACCCTGACATCAAGCACACGGGCAAGGAGATCTGCGGCTTTGACGAGTGCCTCGCGCTTGACGAGGACGAATGGGAAATCTGGCGCGCTAGCGCCGAGGGCAACGCAGTCTTCGACAGCCGCCGCATCGATGGCCGTGACGTGTGCATCCGGAAGAAGTGCGAACGTCACGCCAACTGGCGATCCATTTTCGCGGACGAATCCCAGCTGCAGGGCCGTCTCGTTAGCGAGCGCCTCGTCCAGCTCAAGCATGAAGAGCGCAAGATCAAGGACCGGCAGAAGAAGAGGGGCATCAGGGATTCTAGGGAAGGTGTTGTGGAGACGGGGCCTTGGTTGTCTTGAGTTGAGTTAGTCTCTGTTATTACTCTAGTGCCGGGTTTCTTGTCTTCTCTGCGAAATTAAGGGTTCGGTCGTACTGTACGTACAAAAAAAAGTTAGTCTTTTCTATATTTTTTCTCCTCTCTTTTTCCCCTTTCTCTTTCACCTTTATCTGGGTTCTTTCACAAAGTCTGGTATTGATTTCATCTCACGATGTGCATGACATGACCTGTTATGGCTTATTTCATTCTGTTACCATCACTGAAGCTCTGACATTTTGGGTCTGGGTAGCGCTATTTGTATGTCTATTCGTTTTGTCAGTAGTAGGTTAATTTCACTTATAGTCGTGATTGGGGTATGTCTGCTTGTTTGCCAGTTATAATATCAACTCAAGTTACCGGTACTGTGCCAGCCGGGTGGGTGGTTACCCGTATACCTTGGGATGTTACCGCATCGTGTTGGTACTTTGTACAAACCTGTCTCCTTGCCCTGCAAGATGGATCGAAGACGGCACTTTAACACTGTGAGATACTATATGGTGCGCAGCATAGAACGGGTATAGCATAGCACGCACCACACAAGGCAGTGTCACAAAAGGTACAGTATAGTGCAGTTTTTTTTTTTTTACCCTTCTATGTTGCGATCAACTCGAGTAGAGGTAGACCTGTGCGTACCGTGGAGAGCTGTACTGTCATACCGGTACACATCCGCCAGGTCGTGTGAAGGGAGGGAAAGCGAAGGGCGAGTTTTATATCAATATCCTCACCTTCCCCTCTGCCAAATCCCTTCACCTCCAGAACGAATTACATACAGTGTAGTCCGCACAATGTGTTATGCTATGCGCTACCTACCAACCCAACTCCTAACTCACCTCCCGCAGTCATCAAGTCACCCCAAGTTATCATACCCCATACCATATCACCAAAGTATGTATATTTTCAGGTATCATATCATATCCACAGCGTGACACATTCTCCAACGAGAGGCTTTATATCCCCCGCCGGAAAAAATAATAACAATAAATTCCTTTTCATGACCAGTTCCTCTTCGCATCCATCCTTGCGCTGCTCCAGCCATCTACAGCCAGGCACTCCCTCACCGCGAACTCCTCCCCCCGTGTTGGAATTGTAAATACAACATCTGAAGCAAACGTGATGGCGGAAGATGCGATACATTATGGGTGGAATGAATCGTGGGACTTTTCCAGGGGTAGTTATTTGAAATCGGTTGGGTATGGTTTGTAAGTAGATACTCTGGGGGGTTTTTTCCGAGATTTCTATCGTGTTTAGTAGGCATGAAAAATAGGTGGTTATATTACTTGTACCATGAAGATACCATTCCTGAGTACAGTACAAGTATCGATATACGATACAGGTGACATGTAGACTATGACCTCTCACACTGACACACATAGAAACCCCTACGGTACTTTTTCTTTTCGACGAGGGAGGGGTAATCAAATACGGCTATTGTATGTACGTTATCATACACAAAACGTAATTATAGGATTGGTTACGGTGAATATGTACCCTACTATAATATAATACACAAATTCATATCTGTGTTTACTACAGTACCACCTTATCACTAACATATCGTTCATCCTTTTTAACTTTGAAAGGAGTATTACATCATACATTAGGAAAAAATAATAATTTATGCCTCAGGTATGCGTTCGAATCTATTCCCGCTGAGGCTACTCGGTATCCCAGTTAAAACGTCCCACGTATAGAACCGCGCTCGTCCATGGGGGGTAAAAAAAAAAAAAAAAAACCGAAAGTGGAAAGTTGTGGACACCATTAACCCGGACAAGTTTCACTCTCTGATCGTCTGTTACAAGTATTCAAAACCTAAAATACTTATCTCTACCAAGACCGCGCAAGGCCAAACTGTGACTTTTTAGGATGGTAATTTTTTAAAGGACTCATGTTTATAAATGAATAGATTTAATTAAACTCTCCATCATACCGATACCCGCTCCTTCGATCTGGATTTCCGGTGTCCGCAGAGAGGTGGAGGTTTTTTCCCAACTGATGCAAACAGTACATACCAGCCAGATGCGTGGTCGATGACCATCCATCTACGAGTACTAGTACACCATGAGGCTATCTCCCGGACGAACAGGCAAGACGTGAAAATGTTCGAGAGATATAGATGACTAAGTGGGGCTTTTGAACCTCTTCAATCTACTCGTAAATTATCATACACATCTATCAACATACCTGTACCAAATTTTAGTCATCGGCTGAAAGCTGCTCAATCAGCCGCCAAATCATCTCATCTCAAAAACCCGACAGGATATACAAGTACTCGTACTTGTAGTGATGCCCTCCTTCCAGAGTACCGTACAGTACTGTAACTTGTGATATGATATTCCCCAAAGAGGCCCACCAGTTGTGACTGAAAGACAGCCACACACACACACCCCCACTGCAGCTCACCCCACCATTCTACAACTAGACTACCGTACTTCGTACGCAGCAACAAAAGGGACAAAAAAAGGATCCCAACGCCACCCAGCGTACCGCCATGTGCGGGGCTCGATGAGATCGGAAGCTCTGTCTGGAGCCAACCGTTCGTGCTTTTTTGTAACTAACTTAGTGTCATCTGAGCTTGCAGTGTCACGCCATGTGTATATGTTGTCGATTGCTTGTATAATATACCTGTACTTTAACTGACCATTTGGCTTTTACGATGAAGAGTGTGATATTGGTACTGAACTGGCTGTCATACTATGATATTATGATATGGTGCAATTCAAATTAGTGGCGGGGCGCAAGAGAGGGAGGTGGGGGATATCCATCAGTCTGATTCCAAAACTCCCTGAATCGCAATCATAACGAAACGGCCTGAAATTCTCTCTCTGTCTGTGTGTGTGTGTGTGAAAAGTGATATACGGTAGGTCCAGAGGATATATCTTTTGAAGGAGGGTCTATCGCACTTTTGCTTCCCACCCTAATTTAGAGTGCGTGTCTCCTCTAGAAAGATAGGAATAAACATGATAAACACCCTCTTCAGTTCGTCTCACACCTACTACCGCTAAAGCTACACTACGACAGCGAGAATCGGTAGCGATGGTGGCAGAAGCGGATGTTGACCTACGAACTGCCTACGATGCGTGCATCTCTGCAATCAATAGTAATCCCCCGCCGCACAACACTGGCGGTGTGCAAGAGGCCCGGGAAAACTTCTTTCGGTGGGATCAGAGAATATCGACAGTTCCCCAGTCTTACACCCGGCAAGCGGTTGCCATCTTGCGGAACACAGAGAGGTCATTGACAGACAGTGAAATTGATTCTGTAGACGGCGAATTAAAAATCGCGACTGAGAAACTAGAAGAGCTCGTACAGAAGGGTTTCGGCGATGAGGAGCTCAGATATATGCTGAGAGGGTTAAAGGGTTTAAACGGTTTGTCCACTAGCTACGACCTCTCCTCTTATGTGCCCGGCTAACATAGTATAGAGCCCGCAAGCAGAGAAGACGCCCAGAAGAAGAGCCCTTCAGTCGTATCTACCACCTCAGGGTATACCCGTGCGCTGGGAATGAGAATCCCGGGTAGCGCAGAATGGATATTTGCGATACCTGGGTATGCGAACTGGACATCTGCGCCTTCTGAGGGATCAAAAATCCTATGGATTAATGCACCAGGTGGGCTCGGGAAGACTGTTCTTGCAGCTAGAATCGTGCAGGAGCTATCCCTGGTTGGCGAGGCACCTGTGGCGTACTATTTCTCCTCGCATGAGGATTCAACCCGGAGAGCCACGACAAACATATTGCGATCCTGGATAGATCAGTTATCTGTCCTCAGCGAGGAAGGAGGAAGGGCTGCCCAAGGATTGCCCAAAGACGAAGCTGGTAAGGAAGAGGATCTGTGGCAGATTATCGGTATTGTACTGCGGGGTATTGGTAAACTTTATCTCGTTCTTGACGGTTTGGATGAGTGCTTGGATTACGACGGGGCAGCACGGTCTAGGACTGCTGGCGTTCGTGAAATCTTTTTGGAGAGATTGCTTGGTATGATCCATACTACTGGAGTGCGGCTTTGCATCCTTAGTCGAGACGTCAGTGATATCAGGAGTGCCATAGAGAAGGAACATGACAGGTCACTCGACCCTCGCCTGATTGTCGAGATCTCAGCTGGTCCTGGGGACTTTGCGGCGGATTCAAAGCTTTTGGCGAAGGAAGTTGTGGAAGAGAAATTCCGTGAGCAAACGTCTGAGTTGAGGAGAGGGTTGGTCGAGGACATTTCCCTCAGGAGCGGCGGGTCGATGTTGTGGGTGCGGCTAGTGGTCAATCTTCTGAAACCCTGGATGTCAGAAGCTCAACTCAAAGAAACTTTGTCGTCCCTGCCGACTGACCTACCACAACTTTACAAGTATCTCTTGGGAAAGATTGTTGAATTGGGCAAGGAAGAACGAGATCGAGCAAAGGAAATTCTCCGATGGGTACTATTCGCCGAACGACCTCTGAGAGTCAAGGAGCTCACGGAAGCACTCGTGATAAAAGACGGTGATGCCACATTTCCCAGGGAGCGCCTTCCACCCTGCATAGATGAGGGCTACATTAACTGCCAAATTCTCCGCCTGTGCGCCGGCCTCGTGGAGGCCCGTCGTGAGGGCACCGCTCCGGAAGCCTGGACAGTCCACATTGCCCACTCCTCTGCCAAAGATTTCCTAACTAAGCGCTACACCAGGAAAGAACGTGAAGATCTTGGCAGGCTCTCAGAATTCATGTTCTCAGACTATCATCTCTCGCACGGTATCCTGGCGAATACCTGTCTCAGCTACTCCATGCTGGAAGATATTCATGTGGCCGCGACCATGGTAGACTATGACTCCTCTTCGGAATGGCCGCCGCTATCGAGAGCCTCACCCTCTCTCTCAGGGGCACTAAAGCCCTACTCTTTGTTCCAATATGCAACAAGAAATTGGGCCCTCCACACGCGGCAGAACGTTGACTACGACGCAGCGCTGTATCCTCGCATCTCTGCCGCGCTAGCTCACCCCCGGAAAGCCAGCAGACACGGTATCTCCAGGCCAACGTACCACAGTCCAGAATGGCACCGGGTCCTCTTCTTTCATGAGCATGCACCCGCACTTGCTAAGCCCATCTCCCCGCTAGATGCCTGCGTGCGCTTCGGCATCCTCCACGGAGTGAAGCTCCTCCTCCGTGACATCACCCCAGCGTCACACTCAGAAACTTATGTTCGTGCATTGTGGATGGCAGTATACTATCACCACCCATCACTTGTCACCTTTCTCCTCGCAAAAGGTGCAGACGTAAACGCCACAGGGAATCTCGGCTCGGCAGTGAAGTTCGGGAGCGCACTGCATATATCCGTGAAGTTGAATTTCACAAGCATGGCAGAGATATTAATTTCTCACGGTGCAAAAGTGAATGCGCAAGTAGGGGAGTACGGGACTATCCTGAATGCCGCCGTTGCAAGCGGCCACGAACGGATGGTTGAGATCCTCCTAGATGCTGGCGCCGACACGAGGGAAGCGCCAGCGAGATATGGCAACGCACTTGTTTTGGCTGTAGCAATGCGCAAGAACGCGATCGCTGGGCTATTGCTCTCTCGAGGAGCAGATATCCATGCCCAATGTGGGGCGTTTGGAAATGTACTCTCTGTCGCGGGCTGTGGCGGGGATACCTACATGGTGAAGTTGTTGCTAGAGCGCGGTGCTGAGGTCAATTCCACTGGGGGCTTCTTTGGAACGGCACTGCACGCAGCTGCAGCAAAAGGAGAGTTGCAGGTTGTGAACATGTTGATGGAAGCTGGAGCGGATATTCACGTTGTTGCCGGACATTATGGGAGTGCACTGCAGGCGGCGAAGGAAGGTCGTCACGCAGAGGTTGAGAAGGTCCTCGTGGAGGCGGGTGCGATTGAGTGAGTCGATGTGCAGGTTTTGTTTTGTTTCGTCTTTCTTCATACTGGGTGGGGGAGTTTTGAGGGGCGCTGCACGAATCCCTTCTCGATCTCCCATATCTGATACTGGCTTTAGTAAGAGCCCCTGTTGTCTTAGTGAGCGGTGGTAGAATGTTTAGCGTGAAGGGTGATCTGGTTGAACTTCTTAATGTTGGTCGCTGCTTATAACGCAGGAGACTATGGACTTCGTGTAGGCAATTTCGGTGCCCCGATAAATGGGCAAAGAAGCTGTGAAACTTGGCCACCATAGAGACGTGAGCTCTAGGAGGCGAATAGCGTAAAAGCGGAGGAGATGAACGGATACGAAACGAAAAACAAGATCAGGAGTGTAGATGTAGTTGCAGCTATAGTAGGCGTGGAGGGCTGAGCTACCGTAGGTGAGCTGTCGGTCGGAGGTTATACACCAGCAAGTGGAGATCTCGGGCAACTTGGAAAGAATATAAACAATGCGATGGAACTGAGTAGATGGACACAAGAGATGGAGAGTTTCTTTCTTGATATTCTACTCTGACCGATGAGCCTGAGACTGTCCTTATAGCTGCTAGTAGTGTCTATATGCATCATCAGCACACTGGTCATCTCCAACGATAAATTTCCTAGCACGAGGGGGGGCCAAAACTAACACTAAGATACCTGAATTCAGACCCAGATCTCATTCCGAAGCATTGGTTACCTATAAAGGTAGATTGATGACTGCTAGAGCGCTAGGTCTCAATAGTCACCTAGGTGACCAAAACTTTTTATATAACATATGTTAACAGCGGTAACAGGCACCTATGTCTCCACATGCAAACCCTGTTTAGCAACAACATGAGGCTGAAATTGGGCAACAACCCGATTTGGATATTGTTGAGGGTCTCGACAACACTGCTGGTCATACGGTTTGTATCATATCGCAAATGTTCCTCTGTTGAATCCAGAGGCTGAGATTCTGCGAGTTTTGCATCAACTTCACGAAGAGACAGGGCACAAGAACTGGCTACCGTTCAGGATGCCCTCTTAGAGTACGCCTGTAAGTATTCATTATATTTTGCTTGTTTTTGAAGAGACTAACTAACAGTGTAACTGGTTTTAGAGAAAGAAACAGTATTTCCCCAGGAATCAACAGTAGTGCCAATCACAATAACACAGCCCTAAAACCATTATATTATGGTGTGGATGGTAAATTGGTTCCTGACTTTCCAGAAACTTTCAGTGATGTCAAGATAATGGGTCATAGGTGTTTCAGGCTGTAGCAAGAAAGGCCTTTTCTAAACTTAGTGATATAGACACCACCGTCAATCCCCTCCTTTTGGATCCCGGCTCGAATTCTACAAGTACGAGTACTCGTACAGTATAGTACATCGGACTCATTATGAGACATAATATGACGGAACTCCTTTACACCAATTTACACTCTCTTCGTGCTCTCATCTTTTGCACCTTATAGGTTGGAAGGTGGTGCCACTACTCGTACCGAAATGTGTGTCTTGTTTCATGTCCCCCTATGCTCATTGATACACGGTAGTACGAGTGCAGCAGGGATGAGAGGGGTTTTGAGCTGGTTGTTTTGGGGTACGGGACGGTACTCGAGTACCGTATTCTGGATGCCGGCATGGTATCGTGCAAGCACCACTCGGTTCCTGATCTGCCCAAAATTGCCCAACTCTACCTCTACTCGTAGAGTAGAATGGGATCACTTCTCTCAAATGAAATCTCTATCAACACGCTATTGAAAAGGAATACTTGCTATGAATGTTGAAATAATAATATGGTATTGTAGTTCATCAAAAACCCAGGAAAATTTGGTGGTAGCTGGTTTCTTTCTACAAGTAACTCTTGAAGCGTAAGTTTAGTTACTTGGAAACTTTTGAAGTGTCCGGACACCTTGGCATCATGAATGCCGATCTTTGCGCCAAGAAGTCCGGATACTTTAGAATCCTGCTGGTATGATACCGGTGCGAGTACGTCACGGTAAGTGATAAAAAGTGATTGGAGGTTTGGGTACGGCGGAATAGGATATGAGTGGCAAGAGACATGTGATATGTGAGTTTACCTCCCATAGGGTACTGGGTAGACTATAAACACTTGATCCCCCCCCCCTCAGGTATTTGTTTTCTCTCTCTATCTCTCTCTCTCTCCCACGAGTACTACCTCCCTCGTTATTTTTCTGCCGGTACGACCTACTATACGCTCACTAAATTAAAATGCTCGCCTTCCTCCGCAAGAAATCCTCCCGGGAGGAAGAAATGAAGTCCGAGCCGAAGACCACCAGCACCCAGGCCAAACCCGTGCATAAACATAAACATAATAAGCCAGTCTGGGGTGGTTGTAGTGGTGATGGATGGGAGGGAAGTAGTGGGTATGTATTTTTATTTTTATTTCCATTTTCGCTATTGACAATGAAAAGGGTTTCTGACGCTCTGGTATGGTAGTTCTTGCGGGAGCGGATGTGGTGGAGGGTGTGGGAGTGGGGGGTGTGGTAGGTGAGCAGTAGTCCTATGCTTGTTTTTGCTATTGAGGGTGCTAATGGGAGGGGTTTCCATTAGCTGTGGGGCGAAATGACGGGAGGGTTGAGGAGAGATATACGGTACGGTGTCGAAGGGCCGGAGTGCATGGTCTACGGGGGTCCTTTGTTTGGTTTTGAGGGGGACAGATGAGTTCAAGATACGGTACTCGAGCACTGATATCATGATTGATTTGGAGGATCTATTTTTTGCTTTTTTGAGTCGTTGTACTCTAGTACTCGAGTTGTGTGAGCTTGCTTGAGCTTTAACTGATTTATCCGGGCCTCCGCTTTTGTCTTTCCACTCTGAGTAGGATGTCATTGGCCGGGTTACTGTGTCACGATATTCCGCACCACACCTCACCTTTCTACGAGCGCCTAATATATTATCCCAATCTCTTGAGCATTGAGTTTACCGTATACTACAGTTTAGTTGAATAGGGTACAGGTTCCTATTTTCAGGACCTGCTTAATTCTGATACTTGAAAGTTTAATACATTTTCACCCCCGATACCTCACCTTCCTCCCTGCTCTTCCTTTCCCACCCCAACCCTGTGCCTACTGTGCTAAGTGTCAATGCCTTGGGCGTTATATGATAGAAGTATCATCTCGCCAGTTAGCTATCCCATCATGAACCAGGGCATCGCCCAAATTGCTCGCACTGTACTCGTAGAGAGCCGAAGAATATCAACAGACCAGTGGTACTGAATCTCCCAAAGGCTGTAAAGCCTCTACCGCCCAAATCCCATAAGCTATCCTGCACGAATTACCCTTCTACCCAACTCAACTTATCCACTCAAGCCTCGGCGTTCGGAAACAGGTGTGTAGCAGGCCGGTTAAAGGTGTCAGCTCCCTAGCCGTCCTGACAAGATTGTAGTA